>CANNZV010001903.1:36610-160424 GCA_947561585.1 Caprella mutica
ATATAGGACAAGTACCCCAATGAGGACACTGTTAGCAATATAGGACAAGTACCCCAATCAGGACACTGTTAGCAATATAGGACAAGTACCCCAATGAGGACACTGTTAGCAATATAGGACAAGTACCCCAATGAGGACACTGTTAGCAATATAGGACAAGTACCCCAATCAGGACACTGTTAGCAATACAGGACAAATACCCCAATCAGGACACTGTAGAGAGTCACAGTTCACTAAAAATGTTTTAACAGCAAGTGTATAGTTAGATCATATAAGATAATTTCTTTAAAATATAAAACTTTCCATTCACCCAATGTTCAACATCCTGAGAACATCTTGGTTAATTTCTTTTAGTAACTAACTAATATTTTAATGCTAATAAGTTCTGATGGGTGAACTTATTCTACATGCTTCATACAAGAAAATAGACTACAAAAAGCAATTGATTCGATTCTCATGGACATATTTCAGATTTACAATCCACTAAGATGGAAAAATCTTCACTAAATTTATTCTTTAGAATTCACTATAGAGAAATATATCTTTGGTGTATAACCCGGTTATAGAAGCAAACCTCACCCTAAATGAACTATAACTGCATAAATGTATTCCTAACCCACCATTGATTTCATGAAGAATGTTTAGTACTGCACGATGTCTTCCAGTTTTTACCCTAGTTAAGGTGCTTTAGGGTAGTTTAGATGTTATAATTAGCAGGTAGGATTTTCATTGCAGTATTAACTGTCCTGTGAAGTGGACTGTGACGTCAGAGTCAAGGCAAAGTTTTATTGGTTACATACTTTCACTAGCTTAAATTTTAGTCCTTTTTAATATTATGCATTTTGTTCATTTCTTCTTCAGTAATGGATATATATAGTGCAATAGTCATTTAGAAGTCAATTAGCCTGACATGAAGGATTTATTCCTGGGATATTAAGGGAATATCCTAGGGATAATCCTTCTTGTCAGGGTAGGTATGAAAAGTAAATACTGAAAAGTGGAATATTCCCAATTTGAACCAAATACTAGACCCTATCAGAAGTGGGTCAAAATGACCCGCAGATTCTTATCACAATTTTTTAGAAAATTCTTGCACGTAGTTTTAAAATTGACACAAAATGAATTTTAATTAGTTTCAAATTTATAAAGAATATTTTAAAATTTTAGTTAAAGGCATATTATCATTCTATCAATTTGGTCACTACTATTATATGCTCATTTTGTTGAATACCTACCAATTAATTTGTTAATATATTTTAGAAAGTTTCTCTGTGTATGACTATCCTCAAAAAAATTGTAATTAAAAAAAATTGTTATAGAATATCTAGAAAATGAAATTTTCAAAATGATTTAACTTTTCACATTGAATGATTCAAATTCAACTTTAATTTTTTTTAAATAAAATATTTACAAAGGAATTAACTATGATGTAAAAAATACATCAATTAAAGTTACAGAGAGAGTTACACATACTTCACGATCAGCAACTCAAAATTATAAAATTTTAAGCCGGGGACATAAGTTCAGATAACTTTTCGGACAAGCGTATTTTCGGATACAGTTCATTAAAGTTGCTCATATACAATGGTATATAAATCATACATAAGGGACAACTCAAATTAATTTAAAGAAATGTAATTTGTATTATAAAGAATTGATAATTTCATCTCAGTCTGCCTTAATAAATATTCATAAAAATTCTGCTTGTCCTATATGATGAAAGAATATATTAAATAGTTTTTCCACCAGATAGTCATTTTGATATTTTCCCAGGAAATTAAGGCGGAGGAGAGTAGATGTTTATTTGAAGTCCCACCTCAATCTTCTATGGCCCACCATAACTTTCCATCCTGATAAAGTCATACCTTAAATACATAAGTTATTTCTATTTTATAGTTTAAAATATCAGTAGCAGTAATTTCCATAAATTATATTTCATTTTTCACAGCATTTTGATAATAATATTCAAATAATTCCAAAAATTCATAGTCTTGGAAATTCGTTGCAATAATAATTATTTTATGATATGATAAATATGATAGACGATATTTTTACATTAAAAACAAAAAAAATCGACAAATATTATTATGATATCTGTCAGTAGACTATCATACATACATGACATAGGTTAAATAAGTAGATAGGTTACATAAGAGTACATAGGTTACATAAGAGTACATAGGTTACATAAGAGTACATAGGTTACATAAGAGTACATAGGTTACATAAGAGTACATAGGTTAAATAAGAGTACATAGGTTACATAAGTACATTGGTTACATAGGAGTACATAGGTTAAATAAGTACATAGGTTACATAAGTACATAGGTTACATAAGAGTACATAGGTTACATAAGTACATAGGTTACATAAGTACATAGGTTACATAAGTACATAGGTTACATAAGTACATAGGTTACATAAGAGTTCATAGGTTACATAAGAGTACATAGGTTACATAAGAGTACATAGGTTACATAAGAGTACATATGTTAAATAAGAGTACATAGGTTAAATAAGTACATAGGTTACATAAGTACATAGGTTACATAAGAGTACATAGGTTACATAAAAGTACATAGGTTACATAAGAGTACATAGGTTACATAAGAGTACATAGGTTAAATAAGTACATAGGTTACATAAGAGTACATAGGTTACATAAGAGTACATAGGTTTCATAAGAGTACATAGGTTACATAAGAGTACATAGGATACATATGAGTACATAGGTTACATAAGAGTACATAGGTTTCATAAGAGTACATAGGTTACATAAGAGTACATAGGTTTCATAAGAGTACATAGGTTACATAAGAGTACATAGGATACATATGAGTACATAGGTTACATAAGAGTACATAAGTTACATAAGAGTACATAAGTTACATAAGAGTACATAAGTTACATAAGAGTACATAAGTTACATAAGAGTACATAAGTTACATAAGAGTACATAGGTTGCATTATTACATATGTTACGGTTCTAGGAAATTTCGATCTTGGAAAATTCGGTCTCAGAAATTTCGGTTTTTGAAAATTCGGTCTCAGAAATTTCGGTCTTGTAATATTCGGTTTCAGGTATAAATAAAACTCACGGATTAGTATCTGGGGGCGTGCTACCCCGAACCCTCCTGTTAGGTCTTTAAACAATCATGATGTGAGCAGTACAACAAACTAGCAGATACAGCAAACTAAATACCGGTTATTTATGTTGAGAGGTCATTTATAATTCTGAGACCGGAATATCAAGACAGAATATTCCGATACCGAAATTCCCGGCCACAATAAGTTAGGTAAATACATAGGTACATTAATAACACTAATCCTTTTGCCCCCACTATATATTTCCCTCATTAACATGCAATTATTGACTTGATGTTATTTAGAGATAAGATACGCTATCTCTAGACACTATTATCTACTCACACTGACTTAAGATGTGAAGTCACCATCAGTTGTACACTGGAAGGGATGACGTACGTGACAGTTAGCATGACAGTGAACAAACAGTGAACATTATAGTTCACTGTACAAGTAACATAATAGTTAACATTACAAATAACATTATAGTTAACATTTTAACAACTGTAAACATAACAGAAAACAAAAAAATAGTTAGTATAACAGTAAATAAAATAGTTAGAACAATAGATAATGTAATAGAAATATGACAGTATGTATGGAAGTAAAGTAAAGCTGAGTAACGTGAAAAAAATTAAATGAAATAAAAATGTTAGTAAATTAAATTTAGAATCAATGCCTATAATTAGAATTTTATCAGTTTGTAACAAAATACTTATATATAGTGTGGTTACCTATGTACTTTTTAATAACCCCTTTCTTGAGAAGGGTACAGTGTGCAATCAATATCAAAATACTAATATAATCAATATCCTCTACTAATTATGAACATTTTTCAAAAGAGTTTCTACCTGACTAAAACTTAGGCTGACCAAACCCGTTAAAAGGCAAATTAAATCATTCATTATTCAATGTAAAACAAGTGCGATTTGACATCTTCACCATTAAAGTTTTTATTACTCGAAGATAATTAATATTATATTTTTAAATTTAAATTATTTACATATTACCAAAGAAACACTCAAAAGAAAAAAAAATCAACACAGTGAAATCAAATAATTTTTAAAATTTAATTCCTCCCGGCATCATGAAATCCGTGACTCTAACTTTTACACCAGATTGATATGTGTAGACTGGAGATGAACCCTTTCTAAAAAACAGGCCATTATAGAAATTGGTTCAGTGTTCGAACTGCATGATGTATTGGCTGGTTACATGAAAATGGCATCATAATAATTAATTTTATGCTGTTACCGTGATATTAAATCTGAACGAATGTACGACACTATAAAATATATTCAAATTAAGGAGCTTAGGTTTATTTTTGACTTGTTTTTACAATCCTTCTTCATGTCATCTTTTCGTGTTTTTTATTCAATTCTGCATTTATTTTCAAGTTTTTTTTAATAGTGCGATGTGCTGAATTGAAAAAAAAAACAATAATAACAGCTATTAATATCTCTATTTAAATCAAAATGGGACATGTTGAAGAATCTCAACTTGTCCCATATCCTAATAAAATTGGACTCACAGGAAGGGTAAACTAAGCCCATTTTCTCACTCGTTGTAAATTACGAAGAGGTAAGATTTAACCAAAAAACTTATATTGTTTGAATGATAAAAAACTATACTTTAACATATGCTTATGTCAACTATTCTAAATATCGAATAAAAAGAAGTTACACGTAAAAAATTACAATTGATTTAGGCATAGCCCTGCTCTCTCATGTATTTACTCATGCCGTTATATAACTTGCCATCGATGATTAGTTTAATTTACAGGTATTACTATACTATCCACATAATTTGTAATCAGTATTTGTTTATCAATTAACCCTTTATGTTCCATTTCAAGTGATGAATTTAGAGCGTTTATTTACTTTAAACGATCAGATAGACTTTTTCATATTTTAGAGCACATGTGGACAGTTACATTAGTCAAGCACAATTGTGACTATTTTATTGATTAATATGCTTTCTCTACCTATATATTACCAGAATGTCATAATAATTCTCGGTTTTACACGCCCTAATTAATTTAGAGCACAGAGGGATAAATTCTTTCATCATGAGATATGCTGCAAGTGTTGAATCAGAAGAAGCAATTATGAGTAATGAAGAAGTGGGAGAAGCAATGAGCACTAAAGAAGAAATTGAAGCAATGAGCACTAAAGAAGAAGGAGCAATGAGCACTAGCGAATCTGAGCATTGCACTTGCTCATGTTGCCAATACATTGGTCTGGAGCCTGTACTTTTCATACAGAATATCGTCTCACAGTTGGTGTACGTCACATCGCAGGATTTGATGGTGGAGAAAGCTTGCAAGGTAAAGATACAGAGATATATTTAAATTATTAATTTGGAAATTGAGTTTGTTTCGATTTTTTATCCTAAAACTAACAGTTTGAAGGCAAGGATTCTAATTTAAATGGGAAATTGAGACTCGAGATTTTATTTTAGTGTACAATATTACGAGCTTTTGGAAAAGAAGCTAAGGAAACTGCTTGACATATTGTTTATTAAAATTTAATCGCAAGTAGAATCACAATTTCCCATAAAAAATCTTGGCCGACGAACCGTTTAATTTTGAATAAAGTTATTTTAGTTGAATAAATTGTTAAATAGAGTAAAATGACAGTAGTATAGGACACTCACAGTACCCGTAAAGTGGGTGATATCATAGGTCGTGAACCAATGTTTTATTTAGAAATTACTGATCTGCAATAATGACTTACAATGTTAACACCCACTTTCCTAGTACTGCTACCCGAGTACTGGGTCGTTACTCTAAACATTATTGTAGTAATGTTTGTTAAATGTTTACATTTTCTTCTAAAAACTATGGTTATTGAATGTTTAAATAAACATTGAGATAAGGAGGGAATATTTTGTTGTTGAATATGTTAGCTATTTTTTGTTGGATTAAAAAAATGTTAGTCCCGCTGTTGGTATTGAATAATTTGCATTGTTGCAACATTAAGTGTGGAAATGTTCAATCAATGTTGATTTCTCTGCCAAGTAACTATTTTAAATTTTTTATTTCAAGATTTCGGCAATTTAAAAAAAATACATTACATATTCGGATATATATAATTATGAAGAATAAATTTTCCATATTACTATACATATGAGAACATGAAGGAATAAACTCAAAAAAGTTTATAATTTACCGTAAAGAAGATAACAATATTGTGTATTTAGTAATTGATTCACCTTCCACTCCCGCAAGGTCAATCACGGGTTACCGTACACAACTTGCGATAACCTTCCCAATGATGACTACACCGATGAGACCATACATGACCAGGTATCAGAGTTCATAATGTGGAGAGACATCTTCGAAGCTTCTATCAAGGTGAGACCTATAGGTTTATGTAGAGGGTTGTGACAATATGCGTTTAAAATCATAGATCCCGAAAATATTATAGACGAAACGACCTGAAATAGTGTTTAATACTATATACCACTGGTTTAGAACGATTCAATACTGTTTAATTCTCACCGTCTATAATATTTTCTAGATTTATGATTTTAAATGCATATTGCCACAACCCTAATTAGGTATAAGCAAAGAAAAATGTATCCAAAAAAAATTTCTGCAGTTTACTAATTTCATATTTCCAAAAATGAACTTTAATAATTATAATGGTTGTAGATATTTCAAAATTGATCTGGGTATACGATTACGAAATTGTAAGATTTGAAAATAATGGGAAATTAGAAAACTGTGATCAGTAAATTTAAAATTATCCGGGGACACTTTTATTTGGTAATACATCCACCATAAATATATATACATATTATTTACAGGAGGTTTATTATCCAATTTTATTCATTCATTCATAGGTTTATTCACTGATTTTATTAGGTATATTCATTCATTTTATTAGGTATATTCATTCATTTTATTAGGTTTATTCATTCATTTTATTAGGTTTATTCATTCATTTTACTATTAATACGATTTTTTAGAAAAATGATCTATTTAGCTCATTTTTCTATGTGCTATGGGAACGACGTAGCCATGGAACACAATTGCACTATTCTAAATGTGAACGTTAACGTAGCTCATAAAATTTCTGATTAACCTACAACGACCAATATCAACTGCCTTCTTCCTATTACTACATGTGCTCTGTTCACGTTTCTCTATAAAAACACCTAATTGGTATAATTAATATTCGATATGAAAACTTACATGCCAGTTATTCAAATGTCTTACCTTTTTTCCACTCCAGTTTGTTGTTGTTTTGTTCATTGGTCCTTGGAGTGACAAGTACGGCCGCAGGTATCCACTCATGATTTGCCTGCTACTGCTCATGATGGAGTCGGTCATGATGCTCATAAACGCTCAAAAAACGCAATGGCCTCTCGAGGTTAGTACCTAGAAAGAAAGATGTACCTAGGTTAGTATCTAGAAAGAAAGATGTACCTAGGTTAGTACCTAGAAAGAAAGATGTACCTAGGTTAGTACCTAGAAAGAAAGATGTACCTAAGTTAGTACCTAGAAAGAAAGATGTACCTAGGTTAGTACCTAGAAAGAAAAATGTACCTAGGTTAGTACCTAGAAAGAAAAATGTACCTAGGTTAGTACCTAGAAAGAAAGATGTACCTAAGTTAGTACCTAGAAAGAAAGATGTACCTAGATTAGTACCTAAAACTCCTCTATAGAGAATGAGTTAGGTTGTATCCCGTATAGTGAACAAATTTTCTTTAGTCTGCCATAAATTGCCATCAGTTTTAGAAAACTAATGGACCTTTTATGGCAGACTAAAGGAAATTTGTTCACTATAGGAGCCACATCATACTTCATTCACTATAGAGGAGTTCTACTGTACCTAGAAAGAAAGATGTCAGATCTTTGATAGGTGAAATAAAAATAATTACATTTATTGTTTAGACATTGATATTAATGAACTTAGGGTTGTTACAATATGCTTCTAAAATCATAGATCCTAAAAATATAACGAAATGTAATGGTATCGAATACCTTATACCTCTGTTGTAGAACGATTCAATACTCTTTAATTCTCCCCGCTTGTCATATTTTTGGGATCTATGATTTTCAAGGCAAATTGTCACAACCCTACGAGTGCTAATCTTTCCCCAGATGATGCTGCTTAGCTCTATCCCATATGGTCTCTCCGGTGGACATTACTCCCTCCTGATGCTCTCCTTCTCCCATGTCGCCCACACTTCCTCTAAAAGTTAGGATAACTACGGCTAGTTTAGTAATGGTAATTAGAATAAGGATATGTTATTGGGAATATTTAAACTTTGGTAAATGTGTTTCATATGGGGGCACCTGTAGAATCCGCACCCAGTTCAGTTTGTGGTGCAGATTGTACAGGAGGGAAATCTCGAGGTGCGGATTGTACAGGAGTGAAATCTCGAGGTGCAGATTGTACAGGAGTGGAATCTTGAGATGCGGATTGTACAGGTGATCTCTTATATGATATTTAATCCAAATATAAATACTAAAATAACTTAAATTTTCTACCAGAGAAGCGTACTTTCCGTATGGGTTTCTTGGACACTTTCTGGTACTTCGGTAAGACGATTGGACTTCTACTCAAGCCGGTGATAAAAGAGAACTCAGGTTATGTGGGAGTTTTCACGACTTCAATCATTCTGTACCTCATTGCAGCGGGCTACGTATTCGTGAGACTAAGAAATGAAGAAACTAGAGAAACAATCCAGGTAAGGAATAAGGTAGGGTTAGTTACGAATTATAAGCAGTTCCACCTATTTGGTCATAGCTGCATAGTCTTTTATCAAAATACGAGATAATTTTTATTGAAATATATATTTTTTCTATGTGACCGAATATGTGGAACTGACCTTTAATTCATAACTTTCGTAATCAGTTTTTGAATAAAAATATATGATTTAACCTTTTGACTTCTGTTGTCTTTGGACTCATTTTATGAAGATTCTCAAAGACATAAGATCTTTTGTATATTATTTTTCGATAACAAACTCTGTATATTTATCTTACTTGACTTAACTATTAGCTATATCCACATTATAACTGTCTTATGCCACATTGTTTCTACCCAAAGAAAAAGAATTGGACCACACAAGATGTAAGTAGTTCTCTTCTTAATTTTCGATGGTGCCACCGTAACATTCTCTCTATGTAACTATTTTTTTTTCCATCAGGTTCGTAAATCGTGTGGTGAGGTTTGCTCCCTGGACCACATGAGTAGTGGGGTCCACTCCATAGTGAGACCAAGGCAAAACAGAGACAGACTTCACATCATTGTGCTGGTCTGTGTGATGATACTGGATGCATTTGCAGCTCAAGGTACCCAATTATTGTTCATATAAATCAATTTTCGTTGGCAACATCTAGAATATATATTGGCCTAAGAATCAATACCTAAATCACAAAACTTTATCTTAAAAAATGGGCTTACATTGAATTAAATGTCGCAAAAATTTTGGTGGAGCTCTTGTAAGCGTTTTACAAGCGGACACGGGGTCGCTAAAACGGTACCGGCCGTTGAAGCAACGATCCATTGCGGTGATGAACTTTGGTTTGGAGTTGGTATGGAGATGTCAGAGCGCTCCATACCTACCAAAGCTACAACAACGCTGGATTCAGCGGTGCACTGCTATCGCAACGCCAGTGATTTCAATTGTCAATTTCGGTTGTCAAAATTTCGGTTGTCAAAATTCGATCTCTTCTCTCAACCGTTCTCTCTACCAAAGTTCGAGCGGCGTGACCAGTCCTTTACTGTATATTTAAGGTTTGTTCACTCACATCATTGTTCTCTCCGTGAAGTGCCCGATCCGTCTCCTCTCAGTGCTTCAGAGCCAGTGAAAAAATATATCGTTACTTTAATTTCACCGGACACATTCCCACAGTACTGGCTCCTCTCAGTGCAATAAAATCACTGAAAGGAGCCGGAATGAACAGAAACCTGACACATGTGAACAAGCCTTGAGGGGATCGACTCATCAAAGTTCGTGAAAATCACGTTTTTGATGATGAAAAAGGTTGTGGGTTTTCATGTCCCAGATTTATAGCCGTATAGGGGACTTCAAGCACCAGACCTCCCCCCCCCCTCCTCGACTCAGGAGCGTCCAAAGGATGGCGGGTGTTCGTCAAAAATCATGATTTATATTTTGGATAAGAACTGTGAGGCAGTAAAACTTTGTGTCCCAAATTTTTCAGAGCTAAGGGCACTTATACCCGCCCAATATAGAGCGAAAAGGGAAAAAGAGAGTATTCAAGTTTTTAGTTAAATAATTAAGAAATTTTCTCTCCTTGCCAAATATTACGTTTTTACCTCTCCTGTAAAATTTTAATTTTCCATCTAAAAATGAATAGAAGTCAATAAGTTTTTATGCTACCAGAAAACCAAATACAGTGTTCGAATTCTTTAAAGATTTTTAGCAAAGGGATAGAGATATTTACAATTTTGAAGATTTTTATCACAGTTCAAAACCGAAAATTTAATAAATTAGTTTAGTCATCACAATCGTTCATCCACAGAAAACGGAATGAAAATGAAAAATGGGCTTCTATTCCTTTGTTAAAATTAAACGTTACAAGGATTCTAAAACTTTCTTAGGTTATGTTCTATCATATATTGTCATATAAATTAATTTATTTATAAAACATTCATTTTCTCAAAAACGAATACCAAAATTAAGAAAAAACACTCGAACAAAATGTATTTATTGCCCAAAGTTAATTATTCTTTATTTTCCTAAGTTAATTATTCTTTATTTTCCTAAGTTAATTATTGTTTATTTTCCAAGGATCATTTCAGAATAATCGGTCAATAAATTTAAAAAAAAATTCTGAAATGCGACTCAATTCCGTTAACTGGAGATAATATGAAGGAGACCGTGATAATCAATATTATATTCAATCGATACAAATTTCATTCAAAGTTTATTACAGCCTCCAATATCAACAAATTAAAATGATTGAATGGAACATTTCATTCATTTTCATTCATATCCAAATGGTGTGAGGTTTTCAACATGGAAAATGTATCAAATGCCCAAAAACATATTAGTGGACTACCAAGCAATATTCTTCGTTTTAAGGCAAGAATCCTAATGAAAAAATACCAGTCACAGTAATTCCAAAGATATAATACTACAATAAGATACACTAATCTCGCCATTTCTGGTTTGAAAAGCCATCTGGTTTGAAAAGCCATCTGGTTTGAAAAGCCATCTGGCTTCAAAAGCCATCTGGTTTGAAAAGCCATCTGGTTTGAAAAGCCATCTGGTTCGAAAAGCCATCTGGTTTCAAAAACCATCTGGTTTCAAAAGCCATCTGGTTTCAAAAGCCATCTGGTTTCGAAAGCGGGAACTAGAATTGAAATGTAGTAAGGACAATCGAGGTATGTTGTGTGCGTGACGTCATAATTAACAGCATCACTTAAAATCATATTTAAAACAATTGAAGAAAGTAAATTTTCTAAAAAAATAGTTATTAATTTGCATAATATAATAAATAAATATATATTAAATATTTTTTTTAACCTGCTAAACCCCTAATTTTCTGTTTAAATTTGTTCCCTTGCTTACGTCACGTCACAAATCACTCAATTGTCGCAACCTATCAATATTGGTATTCCTAGTATAGGGAAGGTATTGAAGAGTAAAGCTTTGTGAGCTGTTGTCAGAAATCGAGTAATTTGTGACCGTGACGTTAACAAGGTAACACACATAAATATAAAATTAGGGTTAAGCAGTGTGAATATCATGAATGGATTCATCACTCTTTCTTATAATGGAAATATATAAACAATTTTCATAATGTTACGCTCTTTAATTGTTTTAAATATTATTTTAGAGTGTTGCTGTTATGACCTCGATTGTCCTTACTATATTTCAATTCTAGTTCCCGCTTTCGGAACCAGGTGGCAGAGAAAATAGAAATTGTAGTGTATCTTATTGTAGTATAATATCTTTGATAGCTCTGTGAAAAGTCTGCTATGAATATAGCAAACTACTCACATTGCAAGCTTTTTAATTTTGAATGTCACTATCGAATGAATACTAGGAAAATATCATTTAGCGTATCTTTTATTTTAGAAAACCTAATTGATAACTAAACTTTTCAAGTACGATCAATAAGATTTAAAAAGTATTTTTTGTTTTCAGGAGAAGGAAGTGTGAAGTATTTGTTCGTTCTGAGAGCAGTTGGATGGACTAGTTCCCACTACAGTTACTGGTCAGCCCTAACGTCTCTACTGTCAGTTGTTGGTAAGAAGGAATCACTAAATTGTTCAGGCGAATTTAGAAGATCAAAAACCAATAAATAGTAAATAAAACCTCTTTTACATTTGGAGTTTTTTAAATGAATGTGTCTGAAATATACAGGGTTTTCTTCTAACATATTTTCATACAAATGTCTTACTATGTATAAAAAGACGTCTATTCACAATATCAAAAATTGAAATTATTTTATTTTTAATTTGTACCCAAATACCTTTAGTACTCCTACAGTCCTACAGGCTTCAGCCTACAGGAAGTTAAATTTTTTATATTTCATCTATGTTGTTCTTGATGTAGTTATAAGTTGGGTTGTGACTATATGATTTTAAAATCATATATATTAAGAACATCATAGACGAAACGAAATGAGATGTTATCGAATACTATAAATCGCTGGTGAAGAATGATTCAATACTCTTTAATTCTCTCCGTCTATAATGTTTTCAGGATCAATAATTTTAGAAGCATATTGTCACAAACCTAATTATAGGTGTTATTCTTACTCAAACTAACCAAGGGTAGAACAACCTTTTCACCATCAATATCGTAGTGTATTCTAGAAATTGATATAAATATTGTAGGTTTTCGCTAGCACTCACCTCTTCTCCAACTGTAGGATGTGTTTAACTGCAAGATGTGTTTAACTGCAAGATGTGTTTAACTGCAAGATGTGTTTAACTGCAAGATGTGTTTAACTGCAAGATGTGTTTTACTGCAAGATGTGTTTAACTGCAAGATGTGTTTAACTGCAAGATGTGTTTAACTGCAAGATGTGTTTAACTGCAAGATGTGTTTAACTGTAAGATGTGTCTAACTGCAAGATGTGTTTAACTGCAAGATGTGTTTAACTGCAAGATGTGTTTTACTGCAAGATGTGTTTAACTGCAAGATGTGTTTAACTGCAAGATGTGTTTAACTGTAAGATGTGTTTAACTGCAAGATGTGTCTAACTGCAAGATGTGTTTAACTGCAAGATGTGTTTAACTGCAAGATGTGTTTTACTGCAAGATGTGTTTAACTGCAAGATGTGTTTAACTGAAAGATGTGTTTAACTGCAAGATGTGTTTAACTGCAAGATGTGTTTAACTGCAAGATGTGTTTAACTGCAAGATGTGTTTAACTGCAAGATGTGTTTAACTGCAAGATATGTTTAACTGCAAGATGTGTTTAACTGCAAGATGTGTTTAACTGCAAGATGTGTTTAACTGCAAGATGTGTTTAACTGCAAGATGTGTTTAACTGCAAGATGTGTTTAACTGCAAGATGTGTTTAACTGCAAGATGTGTTTAACTGCAAGATATGTTTAACTGCAAGATGTGTTTAACTGCAAGATGTGTTTAACTGCAAGATGTGTTTAACTGCAAGATGTGTTTAACTGCAAGATGTGTTCAACTGTAAGATGTGTTCAACTGCAAGATCTGTTTAACTGTAAGATGTGTTTAACTGTAAGATGTGTTTAACTGCAAGATCTGTTTAACTGTAAGATGTGTTTAACTGCAAGATGTGTTCAACTGTAAGATGTGTTCAACTGCAAGATCTGTTTAACTGTAAGATGTGTTTAACTGTAAGATGTGTTTAACTGCAAGATGTGTTTAACTGCAGGATGTGTTTAACTGCAAGATGTGTTTAACTGCAAGATATGTTTAACTGCAAGATATGTTTAACTGCAAGATGTGTTTTATTTTCTGAACTGCATTAATTCTCCCCAGGTGCATTCATCCTTATCCCTGCCATCACTCTACTGTGTGTGATGGCAGACCCTCTGATAGGCATATTAGGGGCCTCTTCACGACTAGCAGCTAACCTGTGCTACGCCCCTGTCAACACACCTGGGGAAGATTGGCTTCTCTACCTAGGTGCATGTGAATTAAATATATCTTATCGTGTTTGTAGCTTCATCAAAATAATGTTAAATTTTCCTAGGGTGATATTATATGAATTTTCGGTCGTTTTCGCTAAATCGGTCGTATAAGAAAAACGAAATAATAGTAAATATTAATATATCGTCTATTATAATATACTAGTGTATTTGTCCGTTAAAAATGACGGGTCTTCAATAGTAATTTATTACCCGTTCTTAGGTTTTTTAGTGAATACAAATAAATTTCCTTTTTCTGCATAAACTGATCATTTTTTCATAGATAAAAATATTTAAAAATTGAATAAAAACAGAAGAATTTCATATCATAGTTACACTCTTCATGTTTAATACCCGTCGTGTAAAAGCGGACACCAAATAAATAAATATATAAATAAATAAATAAATAAACACACGAGGGAAATTATTAGTATAGATTCTCACAATTAGTATCCATGATACCTGCAGGTATCATGGATAACAATAAAAATAGAAATTGAATAATTATTATATAGTTTTTTCTTATATGACCGAAGATGTGAAACTGACCGATAAGTCATAACTTACCCTAGCACACATTCATAATTATCACAATAAGGATAATTAATTAACTAAGTTCATAGAATTCTACAATAATACACGCTGTACATCAAAGTACAGCCATTTCCACCATTTTACTCTAATATTCTCTCCTACTCAATACAGGTTCAGTTCTAGCAAGTTTTTCCGTCTTGGCTCCTGTTGCAGTTCGGTCTCTTCTTTCGAAAATAGCACAGGACGAAATAGGTAATAACACAAATCAAAGAGAAATTTATCCCATTAAATATGGCGATTATTACGAGCATACTAAAAATGATCATTCCCAAATATAATTATTGATTTCATTTTAATTTATACCAATTCTTACTTAGTATACCAAATTTGATAAATAATCTCTTTTTGACTAAATTGTCGAAATAGAATATTTCATCCAGTGCCATTCAATAAAGTAACATGGCGATAAGTTTGTAGTAATCCAACGCTACATTCTATTGAATTACTTTATATATTTCATTTATTTGTGGAGTCCATAAACTAAGTACTGCTTTCATATGTCAAATTTAAAGCTAAATACAGTAAAACTCCTCTATAGTGGACTCCTCTATAGTGAATGTAAAGTCCTGAGTAACAGAGTTATTCCGTATAGTGAACATTTTTTTTTTACTCTACCATGAATAGCATCAGTTTGAGAAATCTAATTTCCATTTTATGGCAGACTGAAGGAGATTTTTCACTATACGGGATAATTCTCTTACTCAGGAGTCTACAATCACTATAGAGGAGCTTTACTGCATCCCTCACTCACTCCAATAACATTAATTTTCTATCAGGTAGCATCTTTGGAGCAATGGCCGCTGCAGAGACTCTCGTTCTTTTCCTCAGTGGTCCCCTCTACACTTCAGTTTATAACGCAACTAACTCACACCATCCTGGAGTGTATAACTTAGTATCTGCAGTCATACATTCAGCCATGATAGCAGGATTTGGGTGAGGAATTGAGAAAATTCTATTTTGAAGTTTTGAAAATTACTTTATCTTTCGGTATTAATCTTACCCATTGACGGTAATGAATGCTGAATATTATGTTTTCTAATATTTAGTTAATTTAAATTAGGTCTTTATATACTACAACCTTATCAAGCTTATATATAATTTACCTTAGTGTCGTAATTAAGTAACTATTCAACTAAAAATTTATCAAATCTGAGTGGTAGGACCAGAATTGTTGATACATAACTGAATTCCCCTAGGAATATATTTATCAGGCAAGTACAATAGTTCCCATAAAACTCCTTTATATTGGATCTCTTTTCTTTTCAGTATCGTATTGAAATGGAAGTAGCTGGAGATATATTTAAAGAGCAGATGCTGAGTTCATACTCTTCTGAAGAACGGAGTCAGAGGCCATTATATTTAGTTTAACCTACCCATAGCTTACTTAATGTACACTATTGTATATTAAGTAAGCCATTAGCTACCTACATTGCATAGACTGAATTGATATGTCATTCATACTCTAAAAGTAATATATGTGATAAAAAAAGGATATCAATTGTAAATCGTTCTTAATAAATATCAGCTGTGATTTTCAAAACCAGATCACAGATATGCACTACATTTCAATTTAAGTAGATGGCTTACAAGGTTTTCATTTTAAACCTTTGTATTATCTATCTTCTTATTGTTCTCTTTCAACCAAGATGTTAGTTGCTGGTAGTTTAGTTGCATCCACTGGGCATTGTTTTCTATAGCCTCGAGAGTTTGCCGTAGAGTTCGTGTAGCGGCACCGAGAGAGTCTTTGTAGGTCTGGCCGAACGATTCCACCTACGAACAATCATTCGTTAGCACATAATAAGTTAATTGGAATTATTGGATTGTGCACATTAGGTCACCCAGTTATTTGAATCAGTAAAATCATCTTGCATGAGTTCACAAAACCACATTCACTCGATCCTTTTTTTCTAATTATATAGATCACTACTGATTGGATATTGAATTAACCACTTGATTAAACGATTCTTTGGGTTTTAATTACAACAAATTCCTCAAATAACGTCATTAGATAAATTACTTATCAGATTTTCATTCCATACCAAAAGTAATAGATAGTGAATTGATAAATGGTTCGTGAAAAAGCATATGAGTGTACCAAATAATAACAAGAAGTTCAATACAGCCATGGGACAGACCAAAAAAAAAAATCCAATCGGTTGAAAAAAAAAAATCTCGTTATCACAGAACGCACTAAAGTTTTTTGTATGTTTTACACAAGTTCATCTCACCGAATCGAAACTAACTTTAAAATGCACGCACATAATATATTCCATTATGTTGATAGTTATGGATGCGTCTGAAATGTTTTGAATGAGTGATTCATACCTTCTGCTTATCGAAGTCGCTATGGAAATGATTCTGGAAGTTCTGCAACAAACTCCCCAATCCTGCGTTATTTGAGCCCAAACTGTGAGAAAAAGTAATATCTTGGTGTGTTATTCAGTTGATTATTACAGTATACAGTACTAATCCTATATAATGAAGTCATGTATAGTGAAATGTCCTATTTAGTAGAATCTTGAGAAATGAAGTAAACTGTATATAAAATATAAAGTCGGCCATGAAATGGCCATCAGTTTTCTAATCATTTCGACTCTTATATATTAAAGTTAGCTCTAGATAGTGATGGAATTCTACCACATTAAATTTCACTGAGAAATGACTTACTATTTGAATACATGCAACCAGTTCGAGTGCAAGAATTTCCAAGCGATGTTCTCTCCGATGGGATTAGAAACGATGGAATTGAAGATGTTTATTGTGTCGTGCTTTCGGATTCCAGACTCAGAATTAAAAGCACGGACTAAATACCTGAATAAGAAATGGAATATTAGAATATATCTTTGACAATCACAACTGGCAATTATATCAGAATGTTTTATGATGATAGTTTCAACCTGTGTAGAATCCAAGGATCTTTAGAGCAACCTAAGCCTTTCAGTATGTCCAACTTTTCAGAAGGAGAGGAGTCCAGACTGTATCTGTGCCAGACTTTGTCCCAAATCTCCTCAGAACCAGAAGCTACTCCAGAACATATTGCTATTTCACGAACAAATGGTGGTACAGACTCACTGTGCAAAAGACAGCAACAAATTATTTAAAATGACAATACTGGTTGATTTAAGAATAGAAATGTAGCATTTCACATAGATATTTAATAAGAAAATTTTTAAGGTAAATTATTTCAATTTGAACTTATTGTTCGCAATCGCCAAGATAAATTGTTATAATTTTTTTCCTCTAAAATAACAAGAAAGTGTCGCACTTTAAATGTTATTGTGTTGATCTAATTGAAATGTATTTTAAGTATGATAATTAAAGTTTTGCTTAGTTACGTTCTAGAATTGGATTGTTTACTGGCTAACTTTAACAAAATATTACTATGATAATCTTTCAACAAATACAATATGAAAAAGAAGAATATATTACTTTTCATAAAACACAATATTCTATTTACAAAGAGCAATAGCAGCAATACATACATCCTTATTTTCATGAAAATGCCATCTATTTTATTTAAAATCACTAACCTCTCATTCGAATTGGCAATCCATTTTTCGAAGAGTGCCAAAGCTTTCTCCACACAGTCGCTGTGTTTCAGTTGACAGGCCCACAAAACAGCATTCTGTCGGGCACTCCGTACGGGGAAAGAATCGTTTGGCCCATCACTAAATCCAAGACTCCTGTACCATGGAACCACTAACGTCAGCAAAAATTTCTATAATCGAAAAAAAAAAATTCAGTTTGAACAGTCATCATTTCTTTCAATTTTCTGACATCAGATTTTTCAATTCAAAATCATATTACATTCCTGCTGATGGTTACTTTTTCAATTTTTATTATGTTTCATGAATAATGTTTGATAGATAATAATAGAAAATGTTAGTGAGTTGTAAATTTTTAGTAGAATACCTACCTTGAGATCACCAAAGGCCTCGTCTTGCATCAGTAGTCTGTATATAAAAGTGAAACCACCTGTAGCAGCTTCCCAAGGAACGAAGTGAAGTTCTCTCGACAGGTAATTGATGAGATGTAGGGTTTGGTCATACTTCATTCGACCTGTGAAATTGAACTTCTCAACTCGAGCAAATTACAAATGTATACGAAAAGCACGGCTCTTAATCAGTAGTTTCTCATTTTAGATGAATCAAATTGGTTACACATTTCTGACTTTATTTACACGATCAAGTCAAAATTCAAGTCAAAACTTTTTGACTTGATTCAAGTCAAAAAGTCAAACAGTAAACTCTTTGGAGAAATAGATCTTTAAAAGATTTATCCATAATGATAATTTAAACTCCTCCCATAGATCAAATCAAAGTAGAATGAATATTAAATTAGGTACTCTCAAAGTAGATCATTAAGTCCAGATTGTTAAAATGTCCGTACCAGACTTAGCGAGAGTGAGTGCATCATTGATAAGTGTAGCTCTCTGAGACGGAGGTATGCCAGTGTGGTTCCGCTCCAATTGTCGTGCCAAGAGATTCCAATTCTTCTCATCGTAATTCACTCGGTAGAATCCAGAGCTTTTCAGATTCACCATGTACCATTCGTTCTCTTGAATCTCGATACCTAGAACGAACGAAAGCGATTGCTATTTCAGTATTCATTCCGCAAGTATGAATACTAACTTTATTTAAATGCACAACTCATTTGGTTAACAGAATCAAATCAATAAAGGTATCGAGCTGTAAGTTTTTCCTTATTTTTCTTACCGAGGAAATGTGTGGCTTCTGTCGAATTCTTCAGCCAAAAGGAAGGTAAAGTGGATTCAAAGTTCGAACTCAAAGATTTCGTGAAACTGATTGGAACCCACCAAGCATAGTTGTTATTTTTGGAACTATTGGATGTTCCAATTAAGAATTGTTCCTTTAAAAAGAAATTTATGAAAATTATATAGTGAATGTGTAAGTACATATCAATATATTGAAAATGTGACATCTTAGTTAAATAGTAATGAAAGATGCATTTTTCAATCTAAACAAATTCTTCCCTGTGACAGGACTTCATAGATTAATTTTGTAGACTTAATTTCCAGTTACCTGCTTGAAATGCAGACCACTTTTGTTCTTGGACACACTGATGAGAGGGTAGCCACTCTTATAGGTCCATGTGTCCATAATGTCCCCAACGCTCACCCCTGTGGGTAGTGAAGAATTGGAACTCCTCGTAAGATGGTTCCAGAGATCTTCTTGGCTTGCCGAGGAGTACTGTCTGCAAAAAAGGGAAACAATAAGGACAAAATGATGTGTGACTAAATTATTGTACAGAATTCTATAGAGTAATTTAACTTATTTTTTACTAAAATTTCCCTAGTATTACTTTTTATTCGGTTATGTTCTTAGTAATGTGAATGAGTGTTTATACGAGTTTATAAATAGACAAATAAAAATGAGTTAGTTATAATCAGTTGTGGTAATTATTTATCATTCTACTTGTATAATCTACCATTTTAACTTAATAACATGAGAATATTTATTAGGCAGACAAATTTATTTTAATAATATGAATAGATTGTTATTTTATAGGCATATTGACTTACAGTTCGGATAGATAATTTGATAGGGCTTGCTTGAAAGCTTCTGGACCCACGAAGTGATACGCCATACTTAGTAGAGATGCACCTGGTAGATATAAGTACATATTAATTCATTGATATCAACTTTTTAATGGGTATTAAAGGGCGTTTATGTGCATTATTAACACCTATAAGGTATGAAAACTTTCTTTATACGAGAACAAATGGTTTCACCTTTTCTATAAGAAATAGCGTCGAAAATTTCACCGATTTGATTCGGGTGATCGACTGGAACGTTGATGGGATGAGAGTTCTCTAGACTATCAAGGGTGAGGGCGGGGAACTTGTAATCCGAAATAAATTTATCCATCACCGACCAATCTCTCTCAACCTGAGAATGAGAATAAAAGCTCCTGGATTAATAAAACAATGTAGTGAATTATAATTAGAATCAATGATAATATTATCAAGAATTTAAGACACAAATGAAAAATGTATGAACCGGTATAAAATAATCTGACGCTAGATACGTTTTATAGTATTTTTTATTAAAAAAGTCACAATTCTACATATTCCTCATATAAGTTTTCCTTTAAGATATTTTCACCTGATCCAAGGCTAGGTATCCCATGTAGGAGGCAAATCCTTCTTTGAGCCAAAGTTCTGACCACCAAGAAGGAGTGACTAGGTTCCCAAACCACTGGTGGGCGAGTTCGTGACAGATGATGTAGGCTACATTGAAGATGGCTGCGGGGGAGGCGGAGTCACCTTCAACTAACAGTGCAGTTTCTCTTTAAAAAAAATCATTGAATGTGATGATGCACCACAGATAAATTTTTTGTGTAAAACTTTTATTAGGTAACAAGTAAGAAGGATTTATTTCTTCCTTAATACTCCTTCCCAGGAATAAATCCTTCTTGGCTAGGGTATAATGTTACATATGAATTAAAATTAATTTGTAAATATTAAAATCATGGAACTATCAAATGCATTTTTGAACATTCAGTATAAAATCAGAAGCGATAACTTAATAAATTTCATAATAACAAGTACCTGTAGGTGATAAAACCCCAATTTTCCATGGCATTGAATTTGAAATCTGGCACAGCAATCATATCCAGTTTTGGAAGCTGGTACGGAAAGTTGAAATAGTTTTCAAGAAATTTCAAAGCTTTTGGAGCCATATCAAAGGCATACGAAGTTTGATTTAAAACATCCTTTCGAGACCAAACTGTGAGAGAGTGAATTTATTTAGTAGTGATTTTGAATTACGAATATCCTACATATAGTGATATATTAGATTAATGTATTGCAATATCTTTATATTTTTATATTTATAGCGTCATTGCAGTACCTTATTTGTAGTCAACATTTCTCACCTTTGAATTCGACAGGATTCAGATTCTTTGACAGCGAAACGAAGTCACTGATATGGAAAACCACAATGAATGTTGACATTATTGGAGTTGTATGGAATGTGGAAGCTATTAATCCATCAGACCTGAAAAAAATACAATCTCTGAGGCTTGTATTTACTGTTAGCCTAGTGTCCACTTGAGAGCTGAGAGAGAAATAATTGTCCAGAGAATTCTCAGAGAGCACTCTAAGGTGTGTGTCCTCTTACTTTTAGCTGACTCTGGACATTTATTTCACTCTCAACTCTCAAGTGGACACTAGGCTTTAAAAAAAAGAGTCTTCACATTATTCTTATTTCTCAAATCACAGTTTTCTTATTTTCTATCATTTTAAAATCTTACGAATTTGTCTTCATGTTTTCAGACCAATTATAAAATATGTACTAGAAGTACAATTAGTAAAGTTTCTTTTTGAAAATATGAAATTAATAAACTGAAAAATTCATCACAATACAATTTTCCTCAACTGTATATCAAGTTATTATAAAAGAATCTGTAAAATTTCAACTCTAAATATTTTAAGTATTGAGAAATTCAAGATAATCAAAATTTAGTTTGCTACCTACCTGTTTCTAATTTCTCGTGATAAAAAAATTCATTGGCAAGTCTACTGAATCAGAGTAATAGGAATAAAATTAAACTAAAGTTGAACTGACACTTCATCATTGGGTTCTAGGTAAATTCCCCCGTGGAAAATCACACAATGGAATTTTTCTGGTGGAACTTTCCGCATGGGAACTTTCTGCATGGGAACTTTTCGCGGTGGAATTTACCAGCCACGCATTATTGGTATAATATTCAATGCAAGCGAGCGTCTGAATATATAAACATGATATCCAATAAAAACGTAATTACCTTTTAGTGCTAGTCTTAACTTCCATGTTACTGTGTGCAGTCATGTTAGGATGATGTACCAGAGTGATGTCGTAAGTGCTTTTGAACTTGGGTTCATCAAAGCCTGGAAAAGCTCTTCTTGCATCAGTTGGAGAGAATTGAGTAGAGGCTAACCATCTGTAAGAAGAACAGCTTTAGGGATATTTATGCATGAGATTAATTCATGACTAAATTAATAAAATGATTTTATTGACGACAAAATGTGTTATGCAGATTCTTATGTTCAAATTGTTCAAAATTAATGTTGGAACCTAGACTCTGCAATCAATAAGATTTATGTTTATCGTAATGATGATCTTAAGAGTTATTAAAGAAATACATGTAGTAATGGATACATTCCAATAAAGCTAACGAACTGAAATAATTACAACGTTAAAAATCTGCCTTTATCATTTATTATTATTAAATATGAGACAAGTTCTTTAGTGAACTCCTCTATAGTGAACTTCTCTATAGTGAACTCCTCTATAGTGAACTTCTCTATAGTGAATTCCTCTATAGTGAACTTCTCTATAGTGAATTCCTCTATAGTGAACTTCTCTATAGTGAATAAGTTAGGATGTAGCTTGAATAATACACAAATTTTCTTTAGTCAGCGATGAATTGCCATCAGTATTAGAAAACTAAAGGCTTTTTTATGGCAGACTAAAAAAAATGTTCACTATTCAGGCTACATCCTAACTCTTTCACTATAGAAGAGTTCAATTATAGTATAGAAAAGAAGCATCAAAATTGACTTACATTGTTTCATTCCCTTTCTTGTAGCTAGATCTGTAGAAGCCGACCAGTTTGTCGTTCAGCAAACCTTGGTACTCAAGAAGGAGACTGTATGATGAACCTTTCTGCAGCTCTTGCGACAGTTCAATGATGTAAATCTGGCAGTAGACGCTATAGGATTGACGTAGAATTGGAATGTTCTTGCCAGTTGCCACTTCAATCAACTGTGTTAGCAAAGAAAAGAACATTTGGTGTGGATACATGGGATGAAAACTGAAGTATTTAATTAAAAACTTCCTAGTCCTACCTTTTAACTATATCTGTCATCATTCAGATGTTGACTTTTAACATGATACTTCACTTTCGGGCGTCATACTTACGGAAATATTAATGGAAACAATTATTGTTAAAAAAAATCCTAGTGATTAGTGAAACGGATTAGATAAAAATACGTGAGGTTGTTCTGGTTTATGGATCAAGAAGTTGTTGGGTAGCTGATTATTACACTAAATAGGTATAGATATGACAATCTGACGGGATTACATTTGTAAACTAATTCACCACTGTTTTAATTACTTGATCACCTAGCATTACTTAAAGTAGTTTTAATTTTATATACAGGGTGACAATTAAATACGGGAGAAAAGTAAACCTCTGTAACTTCAACAATAATATTGTTACAATAAAAGACAAACATATAATTATAAAGCTGAGTAGTTGTTGTTTTATATATACTCTTCTGTTTTGAAAATAGAGATCTTAAGATGGTCTCCCTCTGCCTTCAAACATTCTTGCATTTTCTTAAGTTCCGTGCTGCCTGGATTACAGCTCGGAGAGTTGCCATATTAATATCTTGAATTTCTGACATTATTTTATTCTTCAGATCTTGCAGTGAAGTGAAGCTGTTGCGGTATACTCTGTTATTCAAATTTCCCCAGAGGAAAAAGTCTACAAGTGTAAGATTTGGATAACGTATAGGCCTGTCTACATCGCCAAATCTTGAAATCAATCGATAAGGAAATTCCCGCATAAGAACATCCCTCTATTGCTTTAAAGTGTGCGGGGTGCATCCAGTGATACGAATGATTATATCTTCTAATTTCTGGGAGGAAAAATCTTCTAACATTTTGCTGTAGAGCTCCGAATGGTCTGTCACAGCTTTGCCTACATCGTCTTCTTCTGTTCTTAGGCGGGAATTTCTTCACCGATTGATTTCAAGAATTGGCAACGTATACACTATACAGGCCTATCTTACGCCTCCAGAGTCTTTCCTCTGGAGAAATTGAAGAACAGAGTATACCGCAACAGTCCCATTTCACTGCAAGATCTGAAGAACAAAATAATGGCAGAAATTCGAAAGATTAAATGGGGCCACTCCTCGCGCTGTAACGCAGGCAGCGCTGAACTTAAGAAAATGCAAGAATATTTGAAGGCAGAGAAAGCCTATTTATGAGCTCCATTTTCAAAACTGAAAAGTACTTAAAAAACTTCAACTTTTCAGCTTTATATGTTTGTTTTATTGTAACGATAAAACTGTTGAAGTTACAAATGTTTACTTTTCTATCGTATTTAATTGTCACCCTGTATGTTCTCCTTATATCTTACATGGTTGCTTGCAACCTGCCTCTATCCAGATTGCTGTCCCAAAATAAGGACACTCTCCATGTACTTGTTAAAACTAACTGTGATTGAAAGGGGCCATGAGCATTATCAAGTTACTGCTGTTTAATGTGCTAAATATTTTTTAACCACACTGTGTTCTTGAATAAAACTGCTTCACACTGATTAAAGTCAACTAAATGTTCTTATTCTCAATCTTGCCTATATATAAATAAATCCAGACTCTTTTAATACCTTGACTGTTTCATTTTTTGAGATGATATCTAGCATGTTTAGAGTAACTCTGTCCGTCGGCTCCAAAACCTCGAAAGTGAGGTTGAGTTTGCCCTGTATGTCCCATGGAGGTGTAAGCCGGGGCAACAGCTCCAACTGGTAGTTGATTGGGTCCAAGGAAGATGGGAGCCGAGGATTGCAGCTTTGGGAGCCGTTGCCAACCACTGAGGCATTTGTATCAGCCAACTACGGAACAAAAAAATGTATTTATTCGTTTAATATATTTTTATATCATTCTAGTCATTAGATCTAAGGTTACTTGTTGTAATACTGCAAAACATTTTAAATTTGGTTTTATTTATTATAATATGAAATGTCAATTGTTCGGGTGAATTATCATTACCATTAGACATAAGCAAAGAAAAAGAAAGATTTACTAACGATATAAAGAACCATTTATGATATATCTAACAGTCTTAATACTGTTCACTCAAATAAAAATGTGTATCTTTACATCTAATTACCATTAAATTTTCGAAAAATACGATTAAATAATTAATTTAGTAGGGATTTAACGTCTGCTTCGGAACCAAAGGCCATATCGCTGACGTCAAAAGGAAATTAAATACAAGGGACTAGAAGAAGCAATCCATGAACAAAGTCACCTACCACCGTCAATGACAATGCTCATGGATGCAGAAAAGCTACTCCGTGAATGCAGTCACTTACCAAGGAATGTTACGAAACGGTACACAAGCACCGGTGGCTGCACTCACGGATGGAAGAGGAAAATGAAGAGGTGATAGTAAATAAAGCCTACGAGCCTACCTAACACAAAAATCTAAAACCTCTTAGTTGAAGAGCATAACCCTAGCGCTATCCTCTAAAACTGCAAGTAGCAGTAAAAAAATGATAAACATGGTATAAAATGAAAAAAAGACAATCCATAATCCAAATTACAACAGTTCGGGGAACAAGGGACGCCACCCCCCTTCTCTTCCATTCACCACAGACAGCTTCAGGATAGAGACCCTGGGGGCTCGAAAATACGAGAGATATTTAGTATACTTCCCTTGTTTTTCTAGTCGATCTAATTTTAGGAGAGTGACAGCTGAATGCGAATATTTCTTAAATAATGTATTACGAAGCGAATACGTGATCAATTTCTTTTCTGTGAACTGTTATATGAACTAATTTTTACGAATATAAAGTATTTATAGAGAAATTTTAATATAGCTCCTCCTAGTTTTTCCACAAGAATATAAGGAAAAGCTATTAATATTTATTTTAGTTGGTTGGTATCCTGCAGGTATCATGGATACCAACTAAAATAAAGAATAATCATATCGTTTTTTTTATATTCTTGTGGAAAAAGTAGGAGGAGCCTAGCAAAAAGTCTGGTGGAAACACTTGAAATACCCTACGTGTGTACGGCCCTTCAAAATAATTAAGCTATATGTTAATGATCTAAAATAGAATGTGTACCTAATAAAAAAGAATTACGTTTTTTATTGAATAGTTTTAATAATACTATAACATAACTAAAGCATAAATAACTGTTAATAATGGTAGAGGATGTGATTAGTTTTTTATGTCATATAGCTTTCATAAAAAAAAAAATTCTTATGGAATATAATATTATTTATTACAAAAAAAAATTAAAACATCTTCATTTTACATATTAATATATTTGAAAAAATGTATATATAACAAATATTAATCAATCGTTATTTTCTACTATCAAATTTGGCATGAACAATCATATTATATAATAAAATCATTGACATACAGTTTATTATAAGGACTATTATTAATTTCCTGACATTTAATATCCGTCTCAAGATCATTGCTGTGATTTCTCTGAAGTAAAAACATAATCAGGTTAATATTATGCAGAGTAAATTAAAAGAAAAAACATTGCATATTTTCAGCACGTATACCAATTGATAGAAAAAATAGATAAAGTGTACGTAAGGTACCAACTTTCTTTTATGGGCAGGTGCGTTAAATATTATTTTATAGAGGTTCAACGTCTGCTTCAGAACCAAAGGCCATATCGCTCACGTCAAAAAGAAATTAAGTACAAGGGACTGGAAGAAGCAGTCAGAAAGAAAAGTGGCTCTAGGAACAAAGTCACCTATCACCAATCGGTGACAGTGCTAATGGATGCAGAAAAGCTACTCTGTGAATTCAGTCATTTACTTACAATTTGTTAAAAAAGACCACAAGCACCAGTGTCGACACTTACGGATGGAAGAGGAAAATGAGGAGGTTATAAATTCATACCATTCTCACCAAGAAGAAGTATCCAAGGAGCAAAAATTTCCAAGTGTTTTCCATGACTAAGATTTATCTTAATAAATTAAGTAAAATTGTAATATTACTAAAAAATACTTAAGATAGCAATCAAAAGGTCATTTTCTAAATATTTCTTTAAGTTATGCACTGAAAAAAATAATGAGTTAACCATATTTTGATTTTTAAATATAATGCAGACATAGTCACGAAATATCAAAAAAATTTAGTTACTTATACTGTATAATGTTTTTAAAATAATATAGTCTAGTGATTTTTTTTGAAGTGAAAATAAGATAAATGGTATATAATCGTATATAGTCAAATGATTCAAAAATTAATTATTTGTGGGTCAGATTGACCAGTTATAGGCCAGTTATTGACCAGGGTACGAATATTAATTTCATCCGAATTGTAGGTATATTTATACAATTAAGATAAATAATCTTGTAAATGGACGCAACTTTTTTGTTACCACATTTATGTATTTATGCAAAATTTCATAAATTTTAATTAATATATCATCAAACAATAAAAATAATTAAAGAAATATCCTCAAGATGAACTAAATTCCTTTACGTGTGTTTTTTTGTTAATTAAATGTAAATACAATCAATTGGATACACATTATGTGTTATTTTAAAAGAAAGTTTGAAATATTTTTCAGTTAGGGTAAGCTACGAATTATCGGTTGGTTCCACATTTGCGGTCATATAAGAAAAACGGGATACCTACCTTTACTTATATATACGGTCTGAATTTTTCTTGACTTACTTTTGCGTCCGAAATACTAGTACGTCTTAATTTTTCCATGATTTACTTATTTTAAAGGTTGTCTCAAAGAAAGGTATTTCCGTCTTGAATAATTAATAGCATAAATTTAGTATTTGAATAAGAAATAAAGTAACAGAGTTTGTAATATAGGATATAGGAAGCTGTGATTAGAGTGCTATGTTGATCTATTTTTACGGTCTTAAAATTTTGCATATTTACTTTAAAAAGTAAAGGTATCCAAAAGCGATATAAGAATTGTTATTTTAAGTTTATATTAATTAATGGAGACCGATAAGAATAATTTTTTTTCCGTATATAACCGAAGATGTGAAACTGACCGATAATTCGTAACTTACCCTATAAACTTAATTCTACTGAAGGAGTAAAAATTATTCTTCAGGAAAAGCATCTTAGGAGGTTGTATAATAATTAATATTATCGCAACTCTTTAAGTAAATCAGTAATAATTCATACGTTGACAATTATTAAAAACAATAATCATGTCAGAGATATTTTTGCGGTTTATTTCATATAATTTTCTATTTCTTTTTTCTTATGGCTTGCCCGTTTTTTTAAATTATCGTTTCACTACAATTATTTATCAATAGTATAATAAAGTGCCATATAAATAATCATAATAAACAGTATTTTCAATTATCCTGATCAAAATACACCTCAATAGACACTGTATAACCTCTATACACTGAAACTCAAAGTAAACTGGTTTAATTAACTTAGCATCCTTGTTTATATGCACAGTATAAAGAAAGAGAAAACAAATATCCTGTCGCGAATGTAGCGGCCCAATCAGAGACAAGCATTGGTGAATGACTATGACGTCACAACTCTCTTGTCCAATCATAGGGAAGGATTATTGGTTGCTAGAATGACGTACAATATTCTCGTCCAATCAGAATGCTTGATTATGTCAGCTGACAGTGCGAGGTTTAAAATAATAAAGTATGCATTAACGTAACATTTCAGGCTGAATTTAGTTACCAATGTAGTTATGTAGTTTTTTTGAAGTACATATAGAGTGCACTTGAACTCTATATGTACTGCTACATGTAGTTCATACAGTATTGTTTGATACCAAATTAATAGGAAGTTGAAATTTGATCTCTTTAATTTTAAGGTAAAAAAAATCGACCATAAAAGTAAATCATGAAAATTTCGGACCGTAAGAGAAAAATGCAAAATTTTAAGACCGTAAAAGTAATTCAACATAGCACTCTAATTATTACTTCTTATAATTTAAAACATCTAGGCTTTTAATTATGATACACATTGATAACCAAATGAAGCTTGTTGTGAAAGCTTATTTAAACTCGGCGTTGAAGGTATTTTTGTCTCATATTTCAATATTTGATTGACTAATTGATAATAATAAACGATAGGATAAATATCTTAAAAGGATAGACGGTCATAAAATTCATTGTCAAGTCCAGGTTTTCCACCCTTCTCCTGATGATGAATAAAAATCTTTCTATTCGAAAGCTTGAAACCTGAAAATACCTTCAGCGCTGAGTTTGAATAACCTCTGATAATACGGATTTCCCGTTGAGTTTCGAACTTTTCAACCGTAAAAAGTTCTCTTATAAATTTTACTAGTACACTACTTGTTTTGAATTTAAATTATATTCGAATGCGATTATGTATTATGGATGAACATATTCTTATTAAACAAAAAAAATCTCTCAAGAGCAAAAATGATATTTTTTAAATAATTATTATCAATATAATTATACCCCGTAGTCATGATACTGCCACACATGATTTGTTTCTCCTTTTAATATGTGTTTCTTAATAAAAGTGTGACACACGGACAGACAGATTACTTATTCAAGTATCAAATATGTTATTCTTCATTATTAGCTTCGACAATTATTGTAGAAGGTTATGTTTCACTTAGCACTTATTAATTTATTTATTTGTAATCTTGTTATTCGCATAACTCGAAAATTATTCTACCAAATTGCCTTAAATTTGGTGGAAAAGATTGGTCAATAATCAAGAACCATATGATTAAATTTTGGGAGCGATTTGGTCAAAGGTCAAGGTCAAGATAATTTACAGCTCAAAAAAATTTCAATTCCAATTCAAGGATCTTTTTTGTTTGCTGGGCGCATTTGAAAATAATGGAAAATAAAAAAATAAAATATAGTTACTGACTTTTAAAATAAATTATTTACTTATAATAAATACAGACTTGTTGTGTTAAATGATGTAATTAGAAAAGAGTCTGTTTCCTAAGTAATAATAATATAGAGATAACAACATTTTTTTTATCATTGAAATAATAACTCTTTCCTTGAACAATTCGGCATTATGGCAATTTGGAAGCAGATCTCTTGAATATAGGGTAAGTTCTTAGTTATCGGACGGTTTCACATTTTCGATCATAGATGAATTACATTTTTACTCGTTATTTTAATCATAAAAACCGTTCTTAAGGTTTCTCCCAATCCACTTCAGACTACCATCTTCGTCATCAAGGAAAGGTGTTCTCATAGAGCAGGTCATTAAATAACAACGCGTTTCCATGGTATAATTATTATATTCGCATTATTTTCGTTATTTTCAAATGTGCCCAGCAAACAGAAAAGATCCCAATTCAACGTAAATGCTTCTTTTCGACGTATGATTTATAAAAAAATTAAATTATTACTTTTTAGTATATGGCTTTATCAGCAAAATTTTAGGAGCATATTATTTTCAAAAGATATTTATTTACATTTATTACTTGTATATATCTATTACGTACAATAAAAATGAAAAGAAAGTTTACAGAGACTTGCTCTTAAGTCAATAAAAATTCATTATTTTTCATATATTATATTTCATTATAAACCACATTATTGCTACTTATTCAGTAAAGGGTGAATTCTGAGTTATCGGTCAGTGTCAAATTATCGATCATATAAGGAAAATGTTTATTATAATTATTATCTAATTTGGTATTGAAGTAAATAAAATGAATATTTTATTAAACCTTATACAGGGTGACCCACAAAAGTGACCCACAAAAGAAATAAATAGAAATAGAAGAAAAAGGAAAATTATATGTTTTTACTTGTATCAATTATATCACCACCATTGCTTGAGATTCATTATTTATTTATATAAACAATATTTATATTATTTCAAAATTGAGTACACTTTTGTTTTGTGGGTCACCCTGTAAATTATAGATATTTAGTTAGGTACCTATTTTATAAAGAAAATATAATTAAATGATTTGGAAAACAGACTGTAATGCTTAAATAAATTTAGTTAGTTATAGCATAATTTTTTTACCGACACTATTTTCCATTAAAAACAAGAATTTTTCTTCCAATATTGTAAATAAGATATTTCTAAAAATGAAATTAGGTAGTTTATTTTATTTACATACATTATAAGGTATATTTCAGTCACCTCAACACAACTGAATAATATCGTTTTCTGTTTCAGTCTTCAAAAGAAACTTTTTACAGGGGATACTAATGTAACCAGAGAGGGTATCCAACAATATCTAACATAGACTTATATTTAACCCAAGGCAGAGGATAAAAGTATTAATATAAGTATTAATTGAACGTGTTTATATATCAATATTAAGAAAAAGTATCCTCTATCAGTCTGTCCGTCACACTAACCTAATAATACGCTTGGCAAGCAGCAGCCAGCTGGTAGCATGACTATCAGAATATGAAATTATCTTGATAGGTACAATTTGAATACAGGAAGACCTGCTTTAAAGGGGCAGTTCAGTCAAAATCAAACTATCACCAAATTGGTCCTAAATCGATTTAGTATATTTATTTATGTAACATTAGAAGATTCGTTGATTTTAGAAATGTTTATATAAAAAGTATATTGTAAATTAGTGGCGCCATCTGTGGACTGTGGTGGACCGCGTAACTAATCATTGTAGTACGTAAACAAAATGATAACCAGTCCCAGACTTGAATCGGTTATTAACTTATGAAAATGGTGAAAAGAATTTGTGAAATTGGAAACTGTCCTTCGAGTCAATTAGATTTAGTTTTGAAAAGAAAACCATCTCTTCGTAAATTACCTGTTAATACTGTTGATAGAAAAATTAATTACATGTTATCAGCTGTAAAATGTAAACAAATAGGACGCAGGAACTAAATATAATTTATAAAATATTATATATATATAGCTTAATATATTTTTTTCAACCGTTTAATTCTACAAGAACGCTTTATTCTTATTAAGTGATCGTTCAACATTAATATTATGAAAACAAAAATTGACTGAACTGCCCCTTTAAGTTCAACATTATTACTCCAAGTTTTTCGTTTTCTATAAAAACAAAATCAAAGAACGTTTGCATGGTACACTTATACTATGTACCATATTTTGTATGGTCCCATCAATGTAAATTAAATTGTTTTAGAATAATTTTTCGGTACAAGTGATGTAAGTAAGCTCGGGGTCAACTCCGCTTTAAGTCGTCCTGTTATAAAAGCGGGGTCTACTTAAAGCGGGGTCTTCTTAAAGCGAGGTCTGCCTGTAGATGAATATGAAGAAATTTTCACTAAAATTCGATAAAATGTCCGAGCAGAAGAGGAGACTGGTAGAATAATTATTATGTAAAATGAACTTTACGGTTGTCCATGAAATTAATATATGAATTAAAATAGCTTCAATATACAATATACATATCGTGTCATGAAACTCAAAGAAAATATAGGTAAACTATATTTTAATATAGTTTTAAATTTAAAAATAAAAATAAAAATAGTTTAAACATTTTTTTAAATTAGGTATTTAGTTGAAAAAACGTAATTTTCATTACTTTTCTTAAAACATACATAGGTTAACCTATCTGTATTACATGTACCTACACTGTGTTCCATCAGAAGGGTCATTTTCAATTGCTAATTGGTAGAATTTAAATTCTTCTATAGTTGTATTTTTATACGCCATTTTATTGATAAAGTGTGGATTAACATGGTGGGGCAAATCAAAATCCTTCAATTTGGAACATTTTTTTGATTTATAATTAAAACAATAGTTACATAATGACTTACTGTTTTATTAAGATCGGTACACAATGCAGTTTGTGTGATCACTTTTTGGTGATAACATCAAGTACAGGGTGTGGCCACAATTAGTATTTCAGTGATTTTCTCCAAATTCACATCTTCAATTCTTCCAAATTTTGTGGCAGACTTTGAACAACTTCTCCTTCGAATATCCCAACAGAAAAAAAGGTCGAAAATTCTGAAATACGATGAACATGGGAGCCACTCAACATCATTCACTTGAGAACATTGGTCGCAATTCGACCATTGCATAATTCGCGGTGTGGACTGGGACCTCAATATTGTTCGAATCAGATGTCTAAGTTTTTCTTCCTCACTTAATTCCAATTGTAGTCCAATAAAGTATTCCAACATAGCAAGATAATGTTGAGAGTTGACAGACATTTTCCTTAAAAAAAGGCCAGAGTAGCTTAAATTTGGAAACTCCATACTAATCTGTTACCACGCTTACCACCAGATTTCAGAATTGGTGAATTCTTCCTCTGGGGATATCTGAAGGAAAGAATGATCAAAAATCGAACACAAAATTGGAAGAAGTGAATTTGGGAAGAATTGCTGTAATACTCATTGTGATAAACCGAAATGCGACAGAAAACTTCATCTTTTAAACAATCAATCGATACAGATCGCCAACATCTCCTTGATGTCATATTAAAAAAGTGATACACAAACGGTATTGTATATTGATTAGAAGGAAAGAATTAATTAATATGGAATTATTGTTTTATTTATCCCCATCCTGACTATCACCGTATAAAAAAAATCGAATTGATTTTCAACCATCTTATTCTAAACTGTATTTTACATTTCTTTTAAGTACATTATTTATAATTATTCAAATTTGGGTACACTTCTTCGTGGGTCACCCTGTATATAGACTGAAAAGAACATATCCACATTTGTATATTTCAATGTAAAATTGTAGATTAAAATAAAAAATAATTAATTTAAAATTTCATATACAGGTAGCTATATCGTATTAAATTGACAAATAATCGTCAAATTGAGATTAAGTAGTGCAATAATTATAGATACTTTATCGCATGGAGTATGCTTATAATTATCTTTTTTTAAATATATTTTCTAAATGTTAATTACAATTATATCATATTTATATAATAAAGATATAATATTGTAATAAGTTACATACCTATTAAAACATTTCTATGGAATGTTAATGGTCACTAAAGTGAGTAACATTAAACAAAGGGTTAAGATTGCCAATAATTATACCAAAGTTTGTTTCTTTTCATCATGAAATCGTTTGCTCCAGGCTAAGTATTTTAAACAGTAATTAACTTGAAATGAACAACAACAAACTAACTACTCTTTTCGCACTTAAATTCAATGAAGCGTTATATCTCATTTTAACACATTTTATTAATTATTTTAAATGAATATCCATCAATTAAATAGATTATATTCAATGAGACTAAGATATCACATCAAATTCAGTAAAGTTAGCTCTAAAGCTATCAATTCCCACCGCTAGGTGGCACTGTCTTACTCATTCTGACTCCTTTGGGCTATGCAAGAAGTTGGCAACTTCTTCAGTACTAAATTAGCAAGTGCGGGTTGAGGTTGTGTTTTTCTCTCTGTCTCACTCCAGGCGTGCTAACCTCGTTCGTAGTGACTGTCGTATTTAATCGTACAATTGACTCACTATATAGGCGTACAATTGAGTCACTATTTTGGAGTTCACAATTCCTCCACTTTGTGGAAAATGGAGTCTATTTTGTGGCGCGGAAGATGGAAGCTGGATTTAGTACTTAAATTAACTTTATTTACGTTAGTGACGTTTGCTTTCAGTCATGGTGAGTTATTAATTTTATTTTTACACAGGGTAAGTTTCGAGTTATCGGATGGTTCCACTTTTCCGATCACATGAGAAAAAGTAAGTTAAATAGTTATTTATCAATCAAATTAAAATTTCATACTTTTTTCATTTGATCGTAAATGTGGAACCGTCCAATAACTCGGTTCTTACCCTCCTCATGGCTAAGTTAACTAGTGGATTGGTGCCTAGTGTTTAGAGGTGATGCAATACTAGTTAATTGTACTATACCTGCCTAACTAGTTATTATTGGGATGTAGAGAAAAATAACATTATAGTTAGTACCTAGTTACTAGTATAGTTGTAAGTGTAACTAAGTATTATCTTACTAACTATAAATTTATTAATGAAATAACTAGTTACTAAATAATAAACTAGTGACTAAATAATAAATTAGTGACTAAATAATAAACTAGTGACTAAATAATAAACTAGTGACTAAATAATAAACTAGTGACTAAATAATAAACTAGTGACTAAATAGTAAACTAGTGACTAAATAGTAAACTAGTGACTAAATAGTAAACTAGTGACTAAATAATAAACTAGTGACTAAATAATAAACTAGTGACTAAATAATAAACTAGTGACTAAATAATAAACTAGTGACTAAATAATAAACTAGTGACTAAATAATAAACTAGTGACTAAATAATAAACTAGTGACTAAATAAATAAACTAGTGTTTAGATAAATAAACTAGTGACTAAATAATAAACTAGTGACTAAATAATAAACTAGTGACTAAATAATAAACTAGTGACTAAATAATAAACTAGTGACTAAATAATAAACTAGTGACTAAATAATAAACTAGTGACTAAATAATAAACTAGTGACTAAATAATAAACTAGTGACTAAATAAATAAACTAGTGACTAAATAAATAAACTAGTGTTTAGATAAATAAACTAGTGACTAAATAATAAACTAGTGACTAAATAATAAACTAGTGACTAAATAATAAACTAGTGACTAAATTAATAAACTAGTGTTTAGATAAATAAACTAGTGACTAAATTAATAAACTAGTGACTGAATAATTAACTAGTGACTGAATAATTAACTAGTGACTGAATAATTAACTAGTGACTGAATAATTAACTAGTGACTGAATAATAAACTAGTGACTGAATAATAAACTAGTGACTGAATAATAAACTAGTGACTGAATAATAAACTAGTGACTAAATATTAAACTAGTGACTAAATATTAAACTAGTGACTAAATATTAAACTAGTGACTGAATATTAAACTAGTGACTGAATAATAAACTAGTGACTAGATAAATAAACTAGTGACTGAATAATAAACTAGTGACTGAATAATAAACTAGTGACTAAATAATAAACTAGTGACTAGATAAATAACTGGTTTTCAGCTACCTGAACGTGAAATATTGACTTGTTTTGACCAACAATTATTACTAGAATATGAATGACCTAAAACCTGCGTTTTGTAGGTCACTTTGACCCACATAGATAATTACTACATAAATATCGTTAAAAACACATTTTATTAGAACGAGTCGATAGTTCTTAATTATCGGTCACTTCCACATTTTCGGTCATATAAGATAATAATTATTTCACTAGGATTGGTTGTTTTTACTCAACCAATCCAAGTGAAATAATTATTTTTATATCGTTTTTTCTTCTATGACCGAAAATGTGGAACTGACCGATAATTAAGAACTTACCCTATCTGCTATGAGTGATATTTTAAATAAAGGTAAATATTCAGTGCCACTAGTCTGCTATCTGCATAACAGCCCTATGCTTTATTATCATCTTATACAGGCTAAATTATAGTTATTATACCGTATTAACTTCTATATTTAGCAGTGTTTGTAATAGCAGATAGCATACTTCATACTCTCTTCATCTGATTATTTTAGCTAACCTTTATTCTATTTATTCTCTTGCGCTTAATTTTCTCCAATTTTCACATTTAGATATTCTTTCATTTTCTTCATTTCTCATTTATTTAACCATTTTTCATTTCTTCTTCCATGTTTCATTTATTCTTCCAAGTTTCATTTATTCTTCCATGTTTCATTTATTCTTCCATGTTTCATTTATTCTTCCATGTTTCATATATTTTTCCATTTCTTATTTATTCTTCCAATTCTTATTTATTCTTCCAATTCTTATTTATTCTTCCAATTCTCATTTATTCTTCCATTTCTTATATATTCCTTTATTTTCTCCATTTCTTCTATATCTCGTTCTTTCTTTTAATTTTCTCGTTCTTTCACTTAATTTTTTCTATTTTCATTTAATCTTCATTTCCCATTATTTCATTTTCTCCATTCCCCATTCATTTAATTTTACACATTCTCCATTTAATTTTCTCTCTTCCTCATTCTTTTTCACTTAATTTTCCCCATTCCCCGTATTCTCCCCGCGTTTCCCCGTCTAATTAGCTTTTCTGTCTCCCAGCCAGCAAAGTAACAGGACTTTCAAGCGGCGGAACGTTTGTTCCAAGGTCACCCCAGGATATCGGTAGGGGATTTTCTTGGGACATACACACGTAATGTTGCACGTACACACATGTATACACACATAAACATGTACTTATACAAACACGCGTGTTAAGGGCCGGATCTATGGCGGTATTTCCGCAAACACAGTTAATAAATATTTTAAAGGAAACGTGCAAAGAATTTTAATTTTTCGGTGATTAATTTCCTAATGAATTAACGTAGGGTAAGTTACGAATTATCGGTCAGTTCCACATTTTGGTCATATAAGAAATAATCATTATTATATCATTTTTCCTTTTGACCGAAGATGTGGCACTGACCGATAATTTGTAACTGAACATTACCGTTATTTTAGATATTTCGTTAAAATAAGTATTCTTCAATAATGTTCATTGAATTAATTCTATTGAATGGATATTCGTTTAAATGAAACTCAATGGGGTAACGCATTTAAATTAATTAGCTACTAATTCTTTGGATTAATTCCAGTTTTTCCTTTTCTTAATTTCCTGTAAATTACCCGTAATATTGCAGGTAATTACCTGTCTTATAACCACTAATTACTTCATTAACTCACCTTTAATTAGCAAATTAAGCATATCCATTTAAATCTCGTGTGCCAACTATTAGCAATACTAAGAAATAGATAAAGATTTCGCTGTAATTTGAGTATAGTGGGTATATTTATTTTTATTCTATTATATTAGTTAGTCTTTTGATATTCTATTTTATTTTATTAGTCTTTTACTATTCTATTTTATTGTTCATCTCCCTATTCTATTTTATATTTTATTTTACGTGATTATTTTCCTTCATTTTACTATTCTATTTTACTACTTTTTTAATTTCTTTTCTATTAGTCTTCCATTATTCTATTTTATTATTCATTTTCCTATTCTATTTTCCTTCATTTTACTATTCCATGTTTCTTCATTTAACATTTTATTTTTTTCACTATTTGTCTGGTATTCTGTAGTTAATTTTCGATATTTTCTATCGTTTCGTTTCACATCTCCGGCCTTCACCCCGCGATATTTTTTTTCTCGTTCACTAGCTACCTCTGGGTGCAATAAGGCCTTTTTACCGAGTTAATTGACTGCAAACTGACCCCTATAGACTTAAAGTCGCTACCTGGAGAATTATCGTGCAGCTTTTTATCTAACTTTTAATTGTTATATAATTTATTAACCATATGTATGACTGACTTTTAATGTTGACTTTAATTTATAATAAAGATAAAATCAATATAGGTGTAGGGTAAGTTCTGATTTATCGGACTGTATCTTATTTTCGGACACGTAAGAAAATATGTTATTTTACTTTTACATCAATTGGTATCCATGATACCTGCTAGTATAATGGATACCAATTAAAATGAAAGTTAAATAATTTATTCTGTCTTTATTTCTTACGTGTCCGAAAATATGGAATCATCCGGTAACTAGGAACTTACCCTACTGAAATATAAATAATTAAAAAAAAATTATTTCCAACATTTATTTATGAATTAAAGTATTATGAATATGTAGCTATAAAAAGTTAATTTCTCATTTTTGTCATCAACTTGTCTAAGATATTATCGAATGCAGTCCAATTGAAAATAGTTTGTGACCTGAAAGGTTTGATACCAAGGAATGAATTAACTATAGGGAGGTAACTTACTATTTTTAATTGTGTTGCAATCGTCGCAGCCACTATACACGATGTACTCCCAACAATTAAATCGTACTAATTAGTATGCTATCTTTTATTCTATCTGATTAGTCTCTATTATAAGCTTTTTTTCCTAATGACCTATGCATGGCTTACTATTTTCACTGGTGAGTTGTATGCGCAATGTATAATGATCCACATGTAGCTAATTAGTTTTTTTAAATACCACTATATTTCTAAACTGATATTTAAATTACTACATTGACTATTATTAATACATATGTGTTATTGAATTTTTTTTATTTCTTATCAACCGGGAAAATTATTATTATCATCATGATAAAAATTAATAATCATTAATTTTTTTCTCAAGTGATCGAAAATCTGGAACTGTTCGATAACTCAGTACTTACCCTACTCTTAAATTGATTTTATTTTAATCATAAATGAGTTTTCAACAGTTTAATTTTAACATTTGTTTCCTATTTTAAACCTTTTTGTTTTTCTTTTTTTGTTACCAAATAAGAACTTGCCTAATATTTTCTTAACTTTTCCTTCTATATATAATCAATTTTTTAAATATAATATATTTTTAATAAACAATTTCGTAATTTCTCAGTATTATTGTCACTAAAAATCTCAGGGTGAAAAAGGGTCTTTATTTTTATATGGAGAAGTAAATAGAGAATATGGTCTTAGATATCTATTGGTGTCTGATGTTCGATATATATCTATATAAGGAATATCAATGATAAATATATATTATCCTTTGTTTTGAACTATTCACACTTTCATTGAAATTACTGAAAAAATAGATATACGATATTGCTAAAATATAATGATTAATGATAGATATGTGATAATGATAGAAATATTATAATGATAGATATATTATAATGATAGATATATGATAATGATAGATATATGATAATGATAGATATATGATAATGTTTTTTTTAATGATAGATATATGATAATGATAGATATATGATAATGCTAGATATGATAATGATAGATATATGATATTGCTAAAATATAATATGATTGATGATAGATATGTGATAATGATAGATATGTGATAATGATAGAAATATTATAATGATAGATCTATGATAATGATAGATATATGATAATGATAGATATATGAAAATGATAGATATATGAAAATGATAGATATATGATATTGCTAAAATAAAATATGATTGATGATAGATATGTGATAATAATAGAAATATTATAATGATAGATATATGATAATGATAGATATATTATAATGATAGATATATTATAATGATAGATATATTATAATGATAGATATATTGTAATGATATATTGTAATAATAGATATATTGTAATAATAGATATATTGTAATGATAGATATATGATATTGTTAAAATATAATACGATTAATGATAGATATGATATTGATAGATTTATTATAATGATAGATATATATTATAATGATAGATATGATGTTGATAGATTTATTATAATGATAGATATATATTATAATGATAGATATATTATAATAGATATATTATAATGATTGATATATTATAATGATTGATATATGATTATGATTGATATATGATTATGATAGATATATGATTATGATAGATATATTATAATGATAGATATATGATTATGATAGATATATTATAATGATAGATATATTATAATGATAGATATATGATAATGATAGATATATGATAATGATAGATATATGATAATGATAGATATATGATAATGATAGATATATGATAATGATAGATATATGATAATGATAGATATATGATAATGATAGATATATGATATTGTTAAAATATAATACGATTAATGATATATATGATATTGATAGATATATGATAATGATAGGTATATGAGATATTGCTAAAATATGATGATAAATTTGTAGCTAAATATTAATGATTTTCACTTCATTAAGTTGTTTTATAATATAGGCTAATTATTTATGAATAATTAAAATATAAATTAAGTAGAATTAATAATAAATTATATATGTTTAATTTCATAAGTAAATTCTCATTAAAATAATATAATCCTTGTTAAAATTAATTAAAATATTTATATTATTTTATACTTACATGAATATCATGAATATCATTTAAATTAGATGTAAAATAATTATAAGTATATACTATTTTCTTTATGATCGAAATGTGGAACCGTCCGATAACTTGGAACTTTCCCTACCAGATGCGATTTGAATTATATTAATCGTACTTTTTTCTTAAAAAGTTATAGTAAATTAATTGTGGTAAAATAATCATGATTTAAACTATTGAGCATCTCTATTTAGTTATTTATCATATCCCTATTAAATAGTACCTTTGATTAACCTTTTCCGACCCGAATTAATTTTTGAAAAGTTAAAACTTTATAAACCACTTCTAACGGTTCTATAGTTAGTAATAGATATATGTAGGTAGCTACTATTTCTTTTTAAATTCAAGAATTTTTTTTTAAATTCAAGAATTTTTTTTTGAATTCAAGAATTTTTTTTTAAATTCAAGAATTTTTTTTTAAATTCAAGAATTTTTTTTTGAATTCAAGAAAAATTTTTAACATGTGACGCGATATCACAATCGTCACTAGGCTCCACAGTTTCAATTTATCACAGTATAGTCCTCTATTTTTCTGTGACTAATTCGTCACTCACGCGTCATAAAGAGGTACGTTTTTCCTAGTAACTCCACTATAAGTAACTACATAGTTTCTCCTTATTTCTACTCACCAATGACTTACACCTCCATTTAGTTAGTTAATGTTGCCTGTAACCACACTGGTAATAAATAGGATGTTTGTTGACTTGAGTCACTTCCTTCAAAATACTACTCTTAAATGACTATGAACACGAGTTAATGGTATTGTTATTATATGTGGCTATAAGTACTTAGTTATAATAAACTATACGTTAACCAATATGTTAACACGCTTGATTTTATTATATTTAAACATTTTATTGTTAATATTTATCAACTTGTTTATATGTTTACTAAGTTATATATTTAAACAATATTTCTGATGTTAATACACATTTAGATTATTTATTAATATTATTAATGGCAGTGCATATATCACAGTTTCTGGTTATTATAATTTCTTATTTGTATATCTAATTTACTTTATAAAATGAATATATTGTTGCGGAAATGATTTAATCCATTCAATTGTATTACCATTGTAAACTGTCCATTTAATTTAACTAGTTCAGTACCTGTTGGTCATATCTTGAGCATTTTATTAATATATGTAAATGTAATTATGTATTATTAATACTCATATTTTTTACTCTAAAACTATTGTTTTCTATTTTTATTATTACAGTGACTCGTAGCCATGATACTTCTACAAAATCATTTATAAAAATGATAGCTAAACAATAATAATATTTATTTTCATTTTAATATAAATTTAAAATATAAAATATTTTAATGAAAACAATAATATAATAAAAGTTTGACACACGGACAGACTGACTCTAATTATAGTATAGATAGATTAACAGTTTTTTTTTCAATGTATACCTATAAATATTCCACTCGGGTTCATGTTTATCTATTTCGAACCAATAAATATTCAAATAAATATAGCTACAAAAGTTACTTTAACAATTTTAGTTTTACCATTACATTTAATATGGTGTTTTCCTTTAGCATCTCCGCTACCTATCATACGCCATCGCACTTCTTGCATCACTTCCACTGTGTCTACAAACTGTGACCTTCCAGACTATTTTCACTCGACACACATTCTTAGTCTCTGCTACAGTGCATTGTACTGCTTTGGTGCATTAAGTGCATTGTACTGCATTAAAGTTCAATAGCGTGTGTAGGTGCATTGAAGTACATAGGCGTATAACCCACAGGGGTTCCATATAACCCACAGGGGTTCCATATAACCCACTGGGGTTCGATTCAGATACTGTCTGTGTTGAATGGGAGATGTGGGCTGTGTACGAGTTCTGAACTGTTGTAATTTGGGTTGTGTAATGTCCTTTTTTCTGTACCGCCTTTTAATGTTTTTTAATACAACTTGTTCTTTTATTTAACCAATTATGGCATTCATTTTTTTGGTAAAAATTTGTTCAAAAAGATCCTCAAATAATGTTAAATATAAAAAAAGAAAAATTAGTCATAGTTGCTTCAAAGCAACTCTGTAGCTACAACTAAAATTGGAAAATGTTATTGATGATTGTTTCAGATGCATACTAATCTGTACAGCTTTCAATGTTTTTATTTGTTGAAAGCATCATTATACCATATAGGGTTGAGAAACCAATAAGATAGCGCTAGGGTTATGCTCTTCAACTACGAGGTCTTAGATTTTGTGTTGGGTTGTCTCGTAGGCTTTATCTACTATCACCTCTTCATTTTCCTCTTCAATCTGTGAGTGCAGCTACCGGTGCTTGTATCCCATTTCGTCACATTCCTTGACTGCATTCCCGGAGTAGCTTTTATGGATCCATGAACATTGTCATTGAATAGTGGTAGGGAAATTATTTTATGAAGCCACTTTCCTTTCAGATTGCTCCTTTAAAGTTTCTTGTATTTAGTTTTCTCTCCATGGCTGTTGGTTCCGAATCAAATGATTAACAATCCGTTCGAATAACTTAACTTAACTTATTTTTCTTGTTTCCTATCTATGTTATCTTCTTTGAAGTGTTTCCATGTGTCTTGCTGTGATAACTGTGACTTTCTCGGTAAAATATCAACACATTCAATTTTCTTGGTTACTTAGCCACTCTGGTATTTATGTTCGTTAATAAGTATTCAAATTACCTGGATAGACAATATTATTTTGTCATAAATTTCCTAGACTAGGTACCATTCGATTTATAATGCATATTTTTGAAATATTTTTTTGTATCAGTTTTGTGATATAATAGATATAAAACATAGCTTTTTTTGTCGGTTTCAAAGAATGCCTAATTTTTTTTAGATGGCGGAAATGGTTTTAAAGATTTCTTTCAATATAAATAATGAAGACTAACTGTATTTGTTTTTGTTTCGCCACACCGAGTGACAATAGATTGACTGCAGTACGCCAAGGTCCTCACTTCTATTCTCTTGCCGACTGAGTAACTGTGCTGCAGATCGTTAACACTTCTCCGCGCGATATTCACAGCTACGATTGGTGGTTGTTAATTATTTAAATCAAATTTTAGGTTTAAATGCTCTTTTTGGGGACTGAGTTGCTCTCTTCTTAGGGACTGAGTTGCTCTCTTCTTAGGGACTGAGTTGCTCTCTTCTTAGGGACTGAGTTGCTCTCTTCTTAGGGACTGAGTTGCTCTCTTCTTAGGGACTGAGTTGCTCTCTTCTTAGGGACTGAGTTGCTCTCTTCTTAGGGACTGAGTTGCTCTCTTTTTGGGGACTGAGTTGCTCTCTTCTTAGGGACTGAGTTGCTCTCTTTTTGGGGGCTGAGTTGCTCTCTTTTTGGGGGCTGAGTTGCTCTCTTTTTGGGGACTGAGTTGCTCTCTTTTTGGGGACTGAGTTGCTCTCTTTTTGGGGACTGAGTTGCTCTCTTTTTGGGGGCTGAGTTGCTCTCTTTTTGGGGACTGAGTTGCTCTCTTTTTGGGGACTGAGTTGCTCTCTTTTTGGGGGCTGAGTTGCTCTCTTTTTGGGGACTGAGTTGCTCTCTTTTTGGGGACTGAGTTGCTCTCTTTTTGGGGACTGAGTTTCTCTCTTTTTGGGGACTGAGTTTCTCTCTTTTTAGGGACTGAGTTGCTCTCTTTTTGGGGACTGAGTTGCCCTCTTTTTGGGGACTGAGTTGCTCTCTTTTTGGGGACTGAGTTGCTCTCTTATTGGGGACTGAGTTGCTCTCTTATTGGGGACTGAGTTGCTCTCTTTTTGGGGACTGAGTTGCTCTCTTTTTGGGGACTGAGTTGCTCTCTTTTTGGGGACTGAGTTGCTCTCTTCTTAGGGACCGAGTTGCTCTCTTTTTGGGGACTGAGTTGCTCTCTTCTTAGGGACTGAGTTGCTCTCTTCTTAGGGACTGAGTTGCTCTCTTCTTAGGGACTGAGTTGCTCTCTTCTTAGGGACTGAGTTGCTCTCTTTTTGGGGACTGAGTTGCTCTCTTTTTGGGGACTGAGTTTCTCTCTTTTTGGGGACTGAGTTTCTCTCTTTTTAGGGACTGAGTTGCTCTCTTTTTGGGGACTGAGTTGCTCTCTTTTTGGGGACTGAGTTGCTCTCTTTTTGGGGACTGAGTTGCTCTCTTTTTGGGGACTGAGTTGCTCTCTTTTTGGGGACTGAGTTTCTCTCTTTTTGGGGACTGAGTTTCTCTCTTTTTGGGGACTGAGTTGCTCTCTTTTTGGGGACTGAGTTGCTCTCTTTTTGGGGACTGAGTTGCTCTCTTTTTGGGGACTGAGTTGCTCTCTTTTTGGGGACTGAGTTGCTCTCTTTTTGGGGACTGAGTTGCTCTCTTTTTGAGGACTGAGTGACTCTCTTTTTGGGGACTGAGTGACTCTCTTTTTGGGGACTGAGTTGCTCTCTTTTTGGGGACTGAGTTGCTCTCTTTTGGTAGTATATAATAGCTTATTCAAGTTACTATTTTCTCCAAAAATGTGGATTATTTCACCTGTAATATCATCAGAACTTCACCGATTTAATTTTACTTTTTATGTTTAAAAATTAAAATGAAGGTTGATCATAGCTATGTCTTTTAAATTGCCTGTGCGGATTTTTAAATTCCAGTTACTATTCTCTCCGAAATTTACTTTTATTTATCTAGATTCTAGATGTTATTTATTTGTAGTAAAGTATACCCACGTATCGATCAGCTGGTGATTGACGCGTCAACAGCGTCAATTTTTATCTCTGTATGTTTTACCCTGGTTTCTAATCCTTCACGTAACTATATTCTAAATGTGTTCTTGTTATTCAAAAGAAAAGTCTGCCATAGACACAAAAAACATTAAAGGCTGCTTGTTATTTCACCGTCTTGTTAACCTTTAGTTAGCAGGTTTAGTTCACCTTATTGTATGGGGTGAGAGAACTTTATGACTTGACTAACCTTTCTAAACGTTTTTCTTTCTTTTTTCTAATATCTCTTTTGTCTAGAGCGACTTGTTTTCTAAATGCTAATTACTAAATTTTCTTTTGAAAATGGTAGGTACGTTCAATACTAGTTCTATTAACGTCTAGATATATACCTATTTTTTATTAGGATCTATCTGGATATTTATTTTCATTTCGTAACTTGGATATTAATTTTTTTGAATACTAATAAAGAATCAAAAAGGTAAATTTCAAAATTTGCATATAGTAATTGTATTAGCTGTATGGTTATTTAGATATCAATTAAATTCATGTATTTTTTTTTTAAATTATGGGTTTTGCCTTAAGTTTTTCTTTGAAAAATAGAATCAACTAAAAATAAAAAAAGTTAATTCTCTATACGACGATTATTATTTCTACGAAGATGCATAACGATAATTCTTCATATGACGATACATCTACGATTATAATGCATAGTAACGATAATTCTTCCTATGACGATACATCTACGATTATCATGCATAGTAACGATAAATCTTCATATGACGATACATCTACGATTATAATGCATAGTAACGATAATTCTTCCTATGACGATACATCTACGATTATCATGCATAGTAACGATAAATCTTCATATGACGATACATCTACGATTATAATGCATAGTAACGATAATTCTTTCTCTGACGATACGTCTACGATTCTAATGCATAGTAACGATAATTCTTCCTCTGACGATACATCTACGATTCTAATGCATAGTAACGATAATTCTTCCTATGACGATACATCTACGATTCTAATGCATAAAAACTATAATTCTTTCTCTGACGATACATCTACGATTCTAATGCATAGTAACGATTATTCTTCCTGTGACGATACATCTACGATTCTAATGCATAGTAACGATAATTCTTCCTATGACGATACATCTACGATTCTAATGCATAGTAACGATAATTCTTCCTATGACGATACATCTACGAATCTAATGCATAGTAACGATAATTCTTCCTATGACGATACATGCACGGTTCACATGAGTAACCTGTTAAAAGCAAATAGGTCTGATTTCTAAAGTAATTGTCAGAGGTGCTTTATATTTTAGAAACTGACAAATGACTGCTACTGGACAGGTTTCAATGCCTTCATTAAACCAACAAGTGTCTCTCTGGACACAAATACGCCTTATATTGCCATGGTGAGAAGTATGCTATCTGCATAGTGTTAGGCACCAGACTCTAGACTTTCAGATTTTAATGAGACTATAATGCAAATTGAGCCATTACAATTAATTGCTTATTTTCCATAATTTAGTAATTGCCTATCAACCACATTAAAAAGAAAGCGTGAATCAACTGGTGGTTGTTTTATTTGGTTCCAATATGAAATACACTGTTTAGTAAATATGGCTTTAAGGGTAAAGTAGTCGGAAAGTGGGGACAGAACAGCAGCACCATTGAATAGGTGTGAAAGAGGAAAATTTTCTGTCGGACTTTGTTCCAACATAGGCCTTTATGGTACTATCATCACATTTAATAGCTAGGCCTATGCATCGAAGATACAAACATATGGATGTAAAAAGGAATTTTGTATTCAGATGGTATAAAATATAACTTTTTGAGAGTTACAGTTGGTTAACGACCATAAATAGGTATTTGTAGTTAGTGGACGCCATTTAGAAACAATGCTATATCAGAGTTAATGAAAAATAGATAGATTTATTCATATCTGATTTTATAGCTCATAACAATATCTATTTCTGAAGCGGACGTTAATTCATTCGACAATAAGAATATCAGTCATGCAAGAAAGAAAATTTTATTTAATTTTTTTGGTTTACCACCTATAAAAGTAAAAAGAAATATATTTTTTCTTAGATGACCGTAATTTATCTATTCCCTTAATAATTTGTCGGTGACTGTGCCTCATTTTCTTTTTTGGGTACTCTCTCATGTTGTAAAGCTAGGTAAGAATAATATTTTATCTTTATAAGTTTTTGATCATTTCATGACGTTCAGAACGTTCGTCGTCTTTCATTGTAACTGCCAAAATTGTCCGTAAAATATTTTTAAAAACCTGTAAATACTTGATATTTCCGGTGACGATATGTATACCTAGTTACGTACTGACTGGGGGTGTGACATAATGCTAAAGTTCAAACTGTGATTTAACACTTTACTGTTCTAGTGACTGCATTAGGCACTCAAACTAGCTTATAGAAAATATTTCCCAGAGGAAAAAATGCCCCGAAAAAAATCCCCAGGGAAATGGATCGAATTTCTCCCACTTACTCAACCGGGACCGCTAACCTTACCTTTGGTCAAGAATTTCTGGTTGATAATTTTTCCGGGGGGATTTTTTACACTTTAATAATAAACGGTTGAATTTGCTGTTAATAGATCCATTTAGTGTAAATTTGTAAATAAATATTTGTATATAGGTATTATAATGGTTCTTGCTGTTCTCTCTAGTTTATCAATCGGGTATCTAGTCTCAAAATGGATTCTAATGTTAGAAATAAAGAGAAGTTAGATATTACATTAAGAGTTTTTTTTAATGTGTATGCTATTTCTAATATATAATTAATATTACGACTAGAATTTAAAAAGTTATAGGGTAAGCTACGAATTATCGGTCAGTACCACATCTTCGGTCATATAAGAAAAAAACAATATAAGAATTATTATTATTACACAGTGCTATCTAAAACTTCTGCAAACCCGGGTTTGCAGAAGTATTAGATAGCACTGTGTAATAATAATATTTTTTATATTGTTTTTTTCTTATATGACCGAAGATGTGGTACTGACCGATAATGCGTAACTTATCCTATAATATTTATAATTTGATTTTTAAATAACTTACGTAATTTTCTGAAATTCTCTTAGGTGATCTAACTTCTCTTTAACTTCTATGTAAGGTAAGTTACGAATTCTCGAACAGTACCACATCTTCGGTTTAAAAATATATCAATTTAATATTTCAGCTGGTTATGCATTTTCTTATACGACCGATAATGTGTAACTGTCCAATAACTCGTAACTTACCCTATAGCTACTATTGTGTACATAAAAACTGTAAAATATTATCGCATTTTATCGAAATGATTAGTATGCTATCTGATACCTTGCACATGTCCTATAGTATAAAGATCTATAGTATGATATCTCGAAAAATTATATCTGACAAATTTAATATAGGATAAGTTACGAATTATCGGACAGTTCCACTTTTTCGGTCATATAAGAATTGTTTTTTCTTTTATAACCGAAAATGTGGAACTGTTTGGTAATTCGTAACTTATCCTTATTCATGAGAGACTCTGCTATTTTGTATACGACTACAGATAGCAGAATTTAACTAATAATGGTTAAGGCATTATGAGTCAGATACCAGATAGCACACTAATCATTGTTAGGCCCTATTTAATGTAACTAACTAATTCTATTTCTCCCCTCCACCCCTCTCCACCTCTGGTTTATCTTTTAAGTGTATGGTAGCCAGGAGAGACCCAGTATCGGATTCAGTAAGTATGGAGAGGTTGTCGTTGTGATGGCTTGTCACTTTGCTTGTCAAAACATTGCTTGAACATGTCAATTTAGGGTCAAAACATTGCTTGAACATGTCAACTGAGGGTCAAAACATTGCTTGAACATGTCAACTGAGGGTCAAAACATTGCTTGAACATGTCAACTGAGGGTCAAAACATTGCTTGAACATGTCAACTGAGGGTCAAAACATTGCTTGAACATGTCAACTGAGGGTCAAAACATTGCTTGAACATGTCAATTTAGGGTCAAAACATTGCTTGAACATGTCAACTTAGGGTCAAAACATTGCTTGAACATGTCAATTTAGGGTCAAAACATTGCTTGAACATGTCAGCTTAGGGTCAAAACATTGCTTGAACAATGAACATGTCAACTTAGGGTCAAAACATTGCTTGAACATGTCAATATAGGGTCAAAACATTGCTTGAACATGTCAACTTATGGTCAAACATTGCTTGAACATATCAATAGGGTCAAAACAATGCTTGAACAATGAACATGTCAACTTAGGGTCAAAACATTGCTTGAACATGACAATAGGGTCAAAACATTGCTTGAACATCTCAACTTAGGGTCAAAACGTTGCTTGAACATGTCAATTTAGGATCAAAACGTTGCTTGAACATGTCAATTTAGGGTCAAAACATTGCTTGAACATGTCAATATAGGGTCAAAACATTGCTTGAACGTGTCAATTTTGGGTCAAAAATTGCTTGAACATGTAAATTAGGGTCAAAACATTGCTTGAACATGTCAACTTAGGGTCAAAACATTGCTTGGTAATTTAGGGTCAAGACATTGCTTGGTAATTTAGGGTCAAGACATTGCTTGGTAATTTAGGGTCAAGACATTGCTTGGTAATTTAGGGTCAAGACATTGCTTGGTAATTTAGGGTCAAAACATTGCTTGGTAATTTAGGGTCAAGACATTGCTTGGTAATTTAGGGTCAAGACATTGCTTGGTAATTTAGGGTCAAGACATTGCTTTGTAATTTAGGGTCAAGACATTGCTTTGTAATTTAGGGTCAAGACATTGCTTTGTAATTTAGGGTCAAGACATTGCTTTGTAATTTAGGGTCAAGACATTGCTTTGTAATTTAGAGTCAAGACATTTCTACCAAGTCAATATTAAAGTACTCCAATTTAAGGTTCAAACAATATCTACTTAAATTAGGTTTAGAGCAGTGTTCAGTTTAGGATTACCCTACATGTATATATATCTGCTTTAATTAGGGTCAAACCAGTACTTAGCTTTGAGTTAAAGCCTTACTTTTGAACTTTAGTTTAATATATTGCTATAGTATAATCTTTCGCATTATTTATTGCCACTATAAAATCATAAGTTTGCTACAATTCTACCTTTTTTAGCCTCATCAATTTTTAATATTTAGTATGAACCATTATTGAATGTATTACTTGCTTCTCTATATGCTATGCTGCATGTTTTGACCCTTACATTTCTCAGTTATTTTGCATGTTGTGCTCTACCTTATTCTTCACTCCCTGCTCTGAACACACAGTAGCTTTTTTCCCCACACACGAGCATCTTGCAGATTCTTGAATTATCTCGTCTTCCAAATCCTTCGCGTCTCTCCATCGTTGCTGTTTATCTTCCTTTGCATTACTCCTTATACATATCCTTTAGTGTTTACACTGCCTGCACGTATTCGATAACTTTTTCTTCTCTTATTATGAACCAGAGTGAAGGGTTTCGCTTTCTATGTTTTCACTCATTGGATTTCTATAATAGACTGTAATAAAATTTGATTACCCCGTATTGACCAAACATAGGAGTATAGTGTGCTGGCTAAACTCAACCCTAGTGCCTGGTGTTATACTTACTGACTACTTTATACTTACTGAGTACTTTATACTTACTGACTACTTTATACTTACTGACTACTTTATACTTACTGACTACTTTATACTTACTGACTACTTTATACTTACTGACTACTTTATACTTACTGGCTACTTTATACTTACTGACTACTTTATACTTACTGACTACTTTATACTTACTGGCTACTTTATACTTACTGACTACTTTATACTTACTGACTACTTTATACTTACTGACTACTTTATACTTACTGACTACTTTATACTTACTGACTACTTTATACTTACTGACTACTTTATACTTACTGACTACTTTATACTTACTGACTACTTTATACTTACTGACTACTTTATATTTACTGAGTACTTTATACTTACTGACTACTTTATATTTACTGAGTACTTTATACTTACTGACTACTTTATACTTACTGACTACTTTATATTTACTGAGTACTTTATACTTACTGACTACTTTATATTTACTGACTACTTTATACTTACTGACTACTTTATACCTACTGACTTACTGATTTGAGTAGGGAATTATTTGCAGACTTTTGTGACGTACTGATTGGATGTTTTTACAAGACGTTGCTTACGTTTGTACGAGACGTTTCGGACGTTTTTACAAGACTTGGAGGACGTTTATACAAGACTTGGAGGACGTTTATACAAGACTTGGAGGACGTTTATACAAGACTTGGAGGACGTTTATACAAGACTTGGAGGAGGTTTATACAAGACTTGGAGGACGTTTATACAAGACTTGGAGGACGTTTATACAAGACTTGGAGGACGTTTATACAAGACTTGGAGGACGTTTATACAAGACTTGGAGGACGTTTATACAAGACTTGGAGGAGGTTTTTACAAGACTTGGAGGACGTTTATACAAGACTTGTAGGACGTTTATACAAGACTTGTAGGACGTTTATACAAGACTTGTAGGACGTTTATACAAGACTTGGAGGACGTTTATACAAGACTTGGAGGACGTTTATACAAGACTTGGGAGGACGTTTATACAAGACTTGGAGGACGTTTATACAAGACTTGGGAGGACGTTTATACAAGACTTGGAGGACGTTTATACAAGACTTGGAGGACGTTTTTACAAGACTTGGAGGACGTTTTTACAAGACTTGGAGGACGTTTTTACAAATCTTGCCGGACGTTTTTACAAATCTTGCCGGACGTTTTTACAAATCTTGTCGGACGTTTTTACAAATCTTGTCGGACGTTTTTACAAATCTTGTCGGACGTTTTTACAAATCTTGCCGGCGTTTTTTCAAATCTTGTCGGACGTTTTTACAAATCTTGTCGGACGTTTTTACAAATCTTGTCGGACGTTTTTACAAATCTTGCCGGCGTTTTTTCAAATCTTGCCGGACGTTTTTTCAAAACTTGCCGGACGTTTTTTAAAACTTGCCGGACGTTTTTTCAAAACTTGCCGGACGTTTTTTCAAAACTTGCCGGACGTTTTTTCAAAACTTGCCGGACGTTTTTTCAAAGTCTTGGAGGACGTTTTTACAAGACTTGGAGGACGTTTTTACAAATCTTGCCGGACGTTTTTACAAATCTTGCCGGACGTTTTTACAAATCTTGTCGGACGTTTTTACAAATCTTGTCGGACGTTTTTACAAATCTTGTCGGACGTTTTTACAAATCTTGCCGGCGTTTTTTCAAATCTTGCCGGACGTTTTTTCAAAACTTGCCGGACGTTTTTTAAAACTTGCCGGACGTTTTTTCAAAACTTGCCGGACGTTTTTTCAAAGTCTTGCCGGACTTTTTTTCAAAGTCTTGCCGGACGATTTTTCTAAGTCTTGCCGGACGATTTTTCTAAATCTTGCCGGACGATTTTTCTAAATCTTGCCGGACGATTTTTCTAAATCTTGCCGGACGATTTTTCTAAATCTTGCCGGACGATTTTTCTAAATCTTGCCGGACGATTTTTCTAAAACTTGCCGGACTTTTTTTCTAAAACTTGCCGGACTTTTTTCTAAAACTTGCCGGACTTTTTTTCTAAAACTTGCCGGACTTTTTTTCTAAAACTTGCCGGACTTTTTTTCTAAAACTTGCCGGACTTTTTTTCTAAAACTTGCCGGACTTTTTTTCTAAAACTTGCCGGACTTTTTTTCTAAAACTTGCCGGACTTTTTTTCTAAATCTTGCTGGACTTTTTTTCTAAATCTTGCCGGACTTTTTTTCTAAATCTTGCCGGACTTTTTTTCTAAAACTTGCCGGACTTTTTTTCTAAAACTTGCCGGACTTTTTTTCTAAAACTTGCCGGACTTTTTTTCTAAAACTTGCCGGACTTTTTTTCTAAAACTTGCCGGACTTTTTTTCTAAAACTTGCCGGACTTTTTTTCTAAAACTTGCCGGACTTTTTTTCTAAATCTTGCCGGACTTTTTTTCTAAATCTTGCCGGACATTTTTCAAAACTTGCCGGACTTTTTTTCTAAAACTTGCCGGACTTTTTTTCTAAAACTTGCCGGACGATTTTTCTAAAACTTGCCGGACGATTTTACGTTATTCAGACAGCTTGGAGACGCATAGTTCCTACCCTCACTTTCTATATCAAGCATATTAGGTACACCTAAAATCACATCATTCGGCAGAAAGTTCAGACTGGTGTACATACCGTTTTTACGATGCCTGTGCTCTATAATCAGCAACATTGCTTCTGAAACACCCGGAAAATGTTACTTTTTTCTCCTGAATGAGAACACGTTTGTAGCAATGCTTTCAGGTAGGCTAACTTACGAAATAGCGGTCAGTTCCACATCTTCGGTCATATAAGAAAATCAAGGTAATAATTAATAATTTTTTATAGTGTCTTCTTTATGACCGAAGATGTGGAACCGACCATTAATTCAGAACTTAACGGAATTAGTAGCCTCTTATATATCTATACGTTTTAATACTGTTTCGAATTATGCGGAATTAAACCTTTCTTCTTCTTTGATTAGAAAGTCGGAAGATAGTGTGAAAGCCACCCAAACAACTTTAATTACATATAATAAATATATGGAACCAATTTTGAAAGGTTTGAAGTTTTATAACCGGTAATCATATATCTAATAAATAGAGTAAAAATAAATAGAGTGGAGGGGACCTCTAAAGCATATCATCATAGACTTTTATTAGTTAAATTTTAATTGATTGCTGATGCTATCTCTTAGTGGCGCTACCTGTTTCAATTGGTTGTCATTTTTTAAGTTATGATGAAGACTCGAAATATATTTTTGAAATATTCACTAATTTATTCAGTTTGGGAACTAAAAATATAGTATCGTTATTTAAGAAATTTTTAAGAAAATAATTTTATTTATTTATAGTATTTTTATACTAATATTATCGTCCCTGTTAAGGTATTACGTATTGATTAATTATCATCGAATGATCTAGACTAGAAATAACAATAAATAGTTATTTACTCACAAAACATGTGATAAATAGAAAATTATAGCATAAATTATACATACAGTCATTTTAGTTGTTGTTGCCTGTTCATTTTTCTGATAGTAAAACTATAGATAAATATAAGTAAGTTAATAAAATTATAAATTTGAATTAATATTTGAATTCATCTCGACCCAATGCTTCCACTCTGCTTATATAGTGAAGTTGAAAACATATTAAAGTGGAGGCATAGTGTAAGTTACTAAATATTGGTAGATTCCACATCACAAAAAAAGCGATTTAATTAAAAAATAGTTTATATAGTATTTTCTAATATGACCGAAGATGTGGAACTGACTGGTAATTCGTAACACATACATGATGTTCTCATTTAGTTAGATGTCAGTTCCAATTTAGACAGACGTCGGTTTAAGTTTCAGACGTATGACTAGTGTGCCCTCAAAAGCGCAGTGAGCCGTCAATATAGCAATCACTTTCTATGGAGTCTACATGGGCGACTGTAATTAGACGAACTTGCTTTCTGTTTGGTAGGTATGGAGGGCGCGGTTGCAAAGGAGAAACCTGACAGCTATGGGTTGGTAATGGGGCTAGTAGCTATGGGTTGGTAATGGAGCAAGTAGCTATGGGTTGGTAATGGGGCTAGTAGCTATGGGTTGGTAATGGGGCTAGTAGCTATGGGTTGGTAATGGGGCAAGTACCTATGGGTTGGTAATGGGGCAAGTAGCTATGGGTGGGTAATGGGGCAAGTAGCTATGGGTGTGTAATGGGGCAAGTAGCTATGGGTTGGTAATGGGGCTAGTAGCTGTGGGTTGGTAATGGGGCTAGTAGCTATGGGTTGGTAATGGGGCTAGTAGCTATGGGTGGGTAATGGGGCAAGTAGCTATGGGTGGGTAATGGGGCAAGTAGCTATGGGTGGGTAATGGGGCAAGTAGCTATGGGTGGGTAATGGGGCAAGTAGCTATGGGTTGGTAATGGGGCAAGTAGCTATGGGTGGGTAATGGGGCAAGTAGCTATGGGTGGGTAATGGGGCAAGTAGCTATGGGTGGGTAATGGGGCAAGTAGCTATGGGTGGGTAATGGGGCAAGTAGCTATGGGTGGGTAATGGGGCAAGTAGCTATGGGTGGGTAATGGGGCAAGTAGCTATGGGTGGGTAATGGGGCAAGTAGCTATGGGTGGGTAATGGGGCAAGTAGCTAAGTTTATCAATGTAAAAGCACATTTTTTCAGGTATTATTTGAAAGCTGATTTTCTATTTATTCATCGTCCATAGGACTAAAATATTTAAAATTCTAATAAAATGACTGCATCACTCTCCTCTTTTTTTTGGTGCATCAATTGAATAGTTTATATCCACGTAGGCAGGTTGGTTGCCTGCAGACACGGAGTAGCTTTTTTGCATGCATCTCAGGCGGTATTGTAGTTAGATTCATACGCTTTCCAATGCAGCCTCTGCTTGCTTGATTTCTAGCCAAAAACTTTATGCTCTTTATTTGCTCTTCTCTGAGTCTGTTACTTTTAAATTTTATCACATTTTGATGAAAGTTCGAAATGAACTGGTTTGTTAATAAAAAAAATATGAAATTGTTCGATAACTTTGAGGATACTCCAGTTACCTTTTTTATCTTAGAACTTTTCTCTCCTCTCACCAGTTTCTTACCACTTACGAACTTTTCTCTCCTCTCACCAGTTTCTTACCACTTACGAACTTTTCTCTCCTTTCACCAGTTTCTTACCACTTACGAACTTTTCTCTCCTCTCACCAGTTTCTTACCACTTACGAACTTTTCTCTCCTCTCACCAGTTTCTTACCATCTTTTGGTCTCTTACCATATTCTCTTCTCTTACCATCTTCTCTCCTCTTTTCCAGACATTCCCTCCAGTTACATCGAGAAGCAGAGGTATGACGGATGGTATAACAACTTAGCGCATCCGGACTGGGGAATTAAAGGTAAGAATGATTATTAATATAAGGTAAGAAAACATCAATTTATATATTAAAGGTAAGAAAACATAATTAATTATTAATTAAAGGTGAGAAAACATCATGATATTCATTATTAATTAAAGCAATTCTTTCAGTTGTTGTTGTTGTTGTTTATTATATTTGTTTCATTAAAATTAACAATCAGAGACGATATATGGAAAAAAATTGTAAATTTGTTTCATTAAGTTGGAAGTTGTTTGGAGATGACAAGAAAGTACCGGCATCTTATTGGGGGAATTATAACGTACACATCGCATGTAACCAGGAGAGTAAGGGTTAATATCCACAGATAGGTTATCACTTTTTATAAAATCTAATATTCTAATATTTGTTCAAAACTCATATTTTTCAGTTGTAGCAGAGTTTGTTCTTTACTTGTTATTTCCCTTATTATTGGTTAGCAAATTACCTAGTGTATTCTTTACTAGTTATTACCCTTATTATCTAGTCAATTACCTAGTGTGTTCATTACTATAGAGATGTTTCCCTTGTTACTTAATTAATTACCTAGTATGTTCTTTACTAATTGTTTCCCTTGTTACCTAGTTAGTTAATTACCTAGTATGTTCTTTACTAGTTGTTTCCCTTGTTATCTACCTAGTTTGTTCTCTACTAGTTGTTTCCTTTGTTGCCTAGTTAATTACCTAGTATGTTCTGGTACAGTTTACTTCATTTTTGCAAAATTTATCAGTTAATAGTTTTCAATCTAGTTGATAGTTTCTAATTGATAGTTATTTCACTAGATGGTTGTTAGTTCATTATAATTTGTTAAGTTCTCTCACTAGTCAGTAGTTTTATTACTCATAATAGGTTGATGGTCTCACCACTAGTTGATAGTCGTACCACTAGTTAAGTGTTTTCACTAGTTGATGGTTCTTTCACTAGTTATTTAACTGGTAAGTCTAACCTTTTAAGTGTAGACTTGTCACCGTAAACAGTCTCCTAACCTTGACTTTGTGTTGTCTCTTCCACTCCAATAATTACTCTCTAAAACCACGCTAGACTGCGCTACTAGTGCACCTAGTGGTGATAATCTACTAGTGTAGCTAGTGGTGATGATCTACTAGTGCAGCTAGTGGTGATGATCTACTAGTGCAGCTAGTGGTGATGATCTACTAGTGCAGCTAGTGGTGATAATCTACTAGTGCAGCTAGTGGTGATAATCTACTAGTGCAGCTAGTGGTGATAATCTACTAGTGCAGCTAGTGGTGATGATCTACTAGTGCAGCTAGTGGTGATGATCTACTAGTGCAGCTAGTGGTGATGATCTACTAGTACAGCTAGTGGTGATAATCTACTAGTGCAGCTAGTGGTGATAATCTACTAGTGCAGCTAGTGGTGATAATCTACTAGTGCAGCTAGTGGTTATAATCTACTAGTGTAATAATAGTTCTTATCTACCATTATCTCATTGCTAAATTAAATAACAAGGTAACACAACAGTTTTGTTACACATCACTAATTGTACCCTACTTGTGTAACTGAGTTATGTTACACATCACTGATTGTACCCTACTTGTGTAACTGAGTATGTTACACATCACTGATTGTACCCTACTTGTGTAACTGAGTTATGTTACACTTCACTAACTACCCAACTTGCGTAGCTAACAGAGTTATGTTTTTTTATAGTTCTCCTTTCATTTTCTCTTCGTATGTTAAACTCATCTTGTATCATAATCATATGATAAATTTGCAATGATGAAAATTGGCTTAGAAATGTGATTCAACAAAACTGCAGAATCGAATTTTATGTTCGAATTCGAATGATTTTTCCTACTCTTATATAATATTAGTACCCCTACTGAAATAAAATAAAATATATTATATTAGTCATGGTATGTCAATATTGAAGGAGATAATAAACCCTATCAGCCTTCAAAATTTATTGTACTTCTAAAAGTTGTGATATTTAAGTAGAATATTTCCTTGATCATTTTTATTAAATAACTTTTGGTATTATTTAGCAGGTAACAGGCTAAATAAGTATATAGCTTTAAGTAGGTATAGCCTAAGTGTTTAGTATGTAAGTAGGTATTTAGTTCACAATCTGACCCTGGTTAAGGTCAAGGTTCAGCTTAAGCCTCTAACTTGTCAATGAAGGGAGTGTAGCAGTTCTGGAGATATCAATTGATGGTGCTTAATGTAGTTCTAATCTAGTTCTAGCGTAGTCACTCATAGATAGGATTCATTGACAGTTGCTTATACTTTATAGGAGTTTTTTTTTGGTTATTCTCGTGTAAGAATTGCAAGTCATGCTATCAGAACCTATGCTGAAGATTAGGAAGTACTTATCTTTTAGGTAATCAGATCCCTTTGCCCCTAGTACTATGGTCCTAGGTGTATATTACTGAATACAAAAAGCATGAAAAACAATACAATGGTTCATTCATGTGAAAATTTTCGGTTGCTTAAAAAAATCATTTTTCATTTCAATATAAAATCATTTTTTGTATCAATATTATAGAATTTTGAATTAAAAAAGATCAATTTTATTTCTTTAACTTAATTTTAGCTCTGTAAAATTTTGAGATATACACCTTGGTACCTATCCAAATTCATTAACTTTATGAATTTATGAAGTAGATATTTACCATTGATTAAATTCGTATAACACATTTTTCTATTATTTCTCTATGTCATTTATCATACTTACCTAGGTTTTAGTTTTTCAGGTAGGCTTTTATGTTTAATTAATTCTTACTTCTTTATTTTCCACGTCGTGACACTCCTTGATAAGTAACTAACTGGTTACTCAGAGTAGCTATTTTACATCCATGAGCATTTTAAAATATTGATGTTGCCATATGTAATGTTGTTCTTAGAGTTATTTCCCTTACTGACTGCTTCTTCAAAATCCTTTGTATCTTAAGTCAATTTTTAAAATTATTCAATATTCCTTGTCAATTCCGAGTCAGTTTTACTAATTCACATTAGGGTAAGTTACGAATAATTAGTCGGTTCCACATCTTCGGTCATATAAGAAAAAAGGACAATAAAAAATTACTTTAATCGTTTTTCTTATGACCGAAAATGTAGAACTAACCGATAATTCCTACCCTATCGTTCATTTTTTTCATTTAATGTTAATTATTTTTTATTTCTTTGCAGAGTCGATGTTGACGCGTAAAACCCCCGCTAGTTACGCTGACGGAGTCTACATGATGGCGGGGCGACAGAGGCCCAGTGCCCGGAAGTTGTCCCAGGCCTTCATGCGGGGCAATGACGGGTTACCGTCAGCCCGAAACAGAACTGCGATGATGGCCTTTTTTGGTGAGTAAAAAAAGATTGAAAAAATTCATATTCAACGGGATATCCATGTTATCAATAGGTTATTTATACTCAACGTTGAAGTTTTTTTCACTAGGGTAAGTTACAAATTATCGGTCGGTTTCACATATTCGGTCCGATAAGAAAAAAAAAGATACGATAATTATTTTATTTTCAATTGGTATCCATGATACCTGCAAGATGCAGGTATCATGGATACCAACAAAAACAATCATTATATTTTTCTTTTTTCATATGACCGAAGATGTGGAAACGACCGATAATTTGTAACTTACCCCAGTGAAACAAAATCTTTAACGCTGAGTTTAAATAACCTATTGATAACAAAAAATGACAACCTCTCAGCAGTTTATGACTAGATTAATGTGCATTCGCGGGGTTGAACTGTGAGTAATCAGGTGAATTGATTTGGTTAAATAAACTCTTTATTTTCCCATTTAAAAAAACTGACAACACCTTAAAAATATAAATACTCATTTAAAAACTATATTTCCATTAGATCAATCACACTCGTTGATCCTAAATAGGGTTTGTTTACAACTGGCTGTACTTACCCTGATTGTGATTAATTGATTATTCTAGCTTTATTTTGTACTTTTTTTATTGATTATGACAGGGAAATTTCTATTGCTAAATTATATAATGATTAATGAATGAAGAAACCGTATGCAGATGTATACGTCTTTGTTTTTTTAAACTATCAATTTAAATACATTTTACTTTTCAAACATTCACATCTCAGTAAATATTATTGGAAGATACTTGACATTTTTTTAATTTTTAATATAGGGAAACAGTGTCTCCTTACATATGTACCAAGCAGTCAAAGTAACTCCTTGGTAGTTAGTTCTAGTCCTAAGTGTTATTTTGGCGTAGTATATTACACCCGTCAGTCTGCACACTAATCATAGCTGCCCTCCTAGCCATTCTCTATACCTGATATAACTCATAAGACTTCATTTGCATATAGCGCTGCCTTCTCTACCTTCATGTGTTCTGCCTTCTCTACCTTCTTGTGTTCTGCCTTCTCTACCTTCTTGTGTTCTGCCTTCTCTACCTTCTTGTGTTCTGCCTTCTCTATGTTCATGTGTTCTGCCTTCTCTACCTTCTTGTGTTCTGCCTTCTCTACCTTCTTGTGTTCTGCCTTCTCTGCCTTTATATGGTAGATATGCACGTAACGTTTGCTTCACTTTCAATACACTGTATCTGCCCGAGCATCGAAAGTGGTGCGGCAAGTTTGGACGCTTAGGCCCTTGTCTTCTAATGAACTTTGTATTTTTTGCCTCACTTGATGATCGAGGCCCGCTAGAGAGAATTGATGTAGGGGAACCTGATTGATGTAGGGGAACCTGATTGATGTAGGGGAACCTGATTGATGTAGGGGAACCTGATTGATGTAGGGGAACCTGATTGATGTAGGGGAACCTGATTGATGTAGGGGAACCTGATTGATGTAGGGGAACCTGCTTGATGTAGGGGAACCTGCTTGATGTAGGGGAACCTGATTGATGTAGGGGAACCTGATTGATGTAGGGGAACCTGATTGATGTAGGGGAACCTGCTTTTTGTAGCGGAACCTGATTGATGTAGGGGAACCTGATTGATGTAGAGGAACCTGATTGATGTAGGGGAACCTGATTGATGTAGAGGAACCTGATTGATATAGGGGTACCTGCTTGATGTAGGGGAACCTGATTGATGTAGAGGAACCTGATTGATGTAGAGGAACCTGATTGATGTAGAGGAACCTGATTGATGTAGAGGAACCTGATTGATGTAGAGGAACCTGATTGATGTAGGGGAACCTGATTGATGTAGGGGCACCTGCTTTATGTAGGGGAACCTGATTGATGTAGCGGAACCTGCTTGATGTAGCGGAACCTGCTTGATGTAGCGGAACCTGCTTGATGTAGCGGAACCTGCTTGATGTAGCGGAACCTGCTTGATGTTGCGGAACCTGCTTGATGTAGGGGAACCTGCTTGATGTAGCGGAACCTGCTTGATGTAGGGGAACCTGCTTGATGTAGGGGAACCTGCTTGATGTAGGGGAACCTGCTTGATGTAGGGGAACCTGCTTGATGTAGGGGAACCTGCTTGATGTAGGGGAACCTGCTTGATGTAGGGGAACCTGCTTGATGTAGGGGAACCTGCTTGATGTAGGGGAACCTGCTTGATGTAGCGGAACCTGCTTGATGTAGCGGAACCTGCTTGATGTAGCGGAACCTGCTTGATCTAGGGGAACCTGCTTGATCTAGGGGAACCTGCTTTATGTAGCGGATTCTGCTTGATGTAGCGGATTCTGCTTGATGTAGCGGAACCTGCTTGATGTAGCGGAACCTGCTTGATGTAGCGGAACCTGCTTGATGTAGCGGAACCTGCTTGATGTAGCGGAACCTGCTTGATGTAGAAAAACCATCTGGTTGGTGTGGGGGAACCATCTGGTTGGTGTGGGGGAACCATCTGGTTGGTGTGGGGGAACCATCTGGTTGGTGTGGGGGAACCATCTGGTTGGTGTGGGGGAACCATCTGGTTGGTGTGGGGGAACCATCTGGTTGGTGTGGGGGAACCATCTGGTTGGTGTGGGGGAACCATCTGGTTGGTGTGGGGGAACCTGATGGTTGGTGTGGGGGAACCTGATGGTTGGTGTGGGGGAACCTGATGGTTGGTGTGGGGGAACCTGATGGTTGGTGTGGGGGAACCTGATGGTTGGTGTGGGGGATAGGGACCTGTTAATTATTATTCAAATTTAGTAATAAATTTTTTTTATCTGAAAATTGTGAGACTTTCACTTTAGGATAATACGGCAATTAAATATCTATTTACCTCTAATTGGAATTTCATTCCTTGAATTTTATTTTCGGTGTTTCAATGTACTTTGGTTGATGTAGCTACAAAAGCTTGCCCCGTAAAAGCTTTCATTCATTTACTTTGTTTGTTTCTCAATCTACTCTCACTGTTGACTCGGAATATACGAACTCTCTTCGCAAATTGACTCTTTTAAAACAATTTATGCACTTAATATTTTTGACGTGATTTTTTTTTCATAGCCTTGTAATTTATTTAGAGGCAAAATAAGCATATTAATCAGTAAAAAAGTATAAAAAATAGTATTAAAAGTGCTTACCATGCGTTTAACAGGTCTATATCTAAATTATCTCCAAAATACATACTTGAAAGAGCACAGATCTGTCTCTTTCTTTAAACATAAAGGTTTAATGATAATTACTTGTCCAGCCTCTGACTCAGTTTATTCATTTACCTTTTGCTAATCCATAGTGTATATTTAAACTATTTACTGTTTTGACTAGATATATTCTATTCAATTTAAAAAAAGGGGAATTATCTGTCAAAAGATATTTTGACTCATAAAAAGTGATAGTCAATGAGGAGAGACAGCGCCCATCACACAGACGGTCATTGCATCAATTGACTGTGTGGTCTTTGGATTATTTGGTGTCATTGCTATGGTGATGCATTTTACTGGGTTAATTAACTGTAATAATAGTTATATTACCATATAGTGATCCATTAATACTTCATGAATTTGTTGAATGATTGCATACCTAATGTTTTATTAGTAGGGTTGTGACAATATGCTTTCAAAATCATTGATCATGAATATTTTATAGAGTCACAGAATTGAACAGTATTGAATGGTTCTACACCAGCGATGTATAGTATTCGATACCATTTCGTTTCGTCTATGATTTTCTTAAGATCTATGATTTTAAAAGCATATTGTCACAAGCATATTTATTAGTAACTGTGAACTGAATATCTCTTTATGAAAGGTTTTTAAAATCCTTTAAAGGGCAACTCTAGAAGGGAATATACCGATCACTTTATCTTTATTTACCTCCAAAATTGTGAATGTTAATGAAAATAGTTGTGTTCTTCTATAAAGTCAATAATTAGACTTAAAATTATAAAGAATCTTAAAAATTAGCAATAAAAAATCTTGAAAATTATAAAGAATCCTTAAAATTATAAAGAATCTTTAAAATTGTAAAGAATCTTCAATATTGTAAAGAACCTTCAATATTGTTAATTATCATAGGGATAGGCCTTCATATTTTGTACAGTCTACCTTCCGTATCTCTAAATTCCTATTCATAGTTAGTGATTTAGGAGGCTCTATCGTATAGTAAATTGCTAGATTCTTTTCTAAATTTTCTGATTACTCCTTCCAATTCCCTTGAATAATGTATTAAATTCCTTTCGAAGAACACAATATGCCCTTAGTTCTGATTCCAATTATTTAAATCCCTAATGAATTATTTAACTGTTTAACTGAAACTATTTGACTGAATTAATTCTAACTATTACAATAATAAACATTTAAATCAACTGTGCAGCAGTTTTTCTTTAATTTTACCTATTTGGTGTCATTGAACCTCAGTTTATTGTTTGTACCTTTTGCTTTGGAGACAAGCTCAGGTAACTAAATTAAAAATACTCGTTGGTGATACGCTTTGATAACTAAAGTGTGATGATTGGATACACTCATCACTCTATTATCTGCATCTGTCATCATCATACATATGCATAGCAATGCTCATCACTCTACTCTCTTCATCACTCTGGTGCATAGCATTACTCATCACTCTACTCTCTTCATCACTCTAATGCATAGCAATAACAGCCTTGAGTTTCTAGGTCGGCTGAAGTCACTGACCAAATCATCACACATTTTCCTGTACATACTTACCATGTGACATGACACAAATGTAGAGCAAAGCGAGTGATATGCACTTTCTAGGTGATGCACTGTAGTGGTACGAAAGGTGATGCACTATGCACTGTGCCTGGTTATTCTGGTACACTGTGATGGGTGATGCACGATTATTTACCTATTGATAGGTAGGTGATACACTATCATTTATACAGTTGCACTATTATTTACTAAGCTTAATAGGTAATAATTTATATTGATGTATGACTGTGGTAGATGTGTATTATTGTCATACTTTATTATTATCTATGTAGCTATAGTCATACTTTATTATTTTGTATGTAGCTATAGTCATACTTTATTATTATCTATGTAGCTATAGTCATACTTTATTATTTTCTATGTAGCTATAGTCATACTTTATTATTTTCTATGTAGCTATAGTCATACTTTATTATTATCTATGTAGCTATAGTCATACTTTATTATTTTCTATGTAGCTATAGTCATACATTATTATTTTCTATGTAGCTATAGTCATACTTTATTATTTTCTATGTAGCTATAGTCATACTTTATTATTTTCTATGTAGCTATAGTCATACTTTATTATTTTCTATGTAGCTATAGTCATACATTATTATTTTCTAGTGGAATGACTATTGGTATGACTATTTTCTAGTCAAAATCTGAGGGTTTTGAAACTTGGTATATATGTACATGTAGAGCAGGACGAAAGAAAATATTTTCGTTTGTGCTAAAATTTGGCTTCAGTCAATCGAAAACTAGTTTTTTTAATAGAAAACGAGTATTTTAGGGGTAACTTCAACGCTTCATATACAGAGAATCATTTGAAAGAAAAAGTGTTTTCTCGAGTACAACATTGAGTCATTTTAAATAGAAATTTTTGTTTAAAAGTTAGCTGTATAAGAAGATTTTTCTGGAAACCCCTATTTTCCCGTGTTATTTCATTGTTTTCCTTATTAAAATATCTGAATAAACTCCATGTTATTTTATGGAACTCCACTTACTAATCTCTGCACAACTAAAACTGAAAGATCTAGAGCATCAATCATCCCATAGCATAAATTGTCAGGAGAGACTGAAACATCGCTACCATCAGTTCATCTCGCTCGAGAAGGATGCGTCATTTAGACAAGCGACATATAATTCTCGTACAAAAGTCAGTACGGCACTGATTTCTAATTTGAGCTTAGAATGCAGGGGTGGTTGCCGCTGGTTGGCTTTTCCTCAAATCCTAGCCATACTCCACCACGCGCTACAGAAAAGCTATAACTCTAAAATTTACAGTGTTATTCTACACACCTCAGACCAGTAGTCGTGGCTGGCAATTTTTTCAATTTTTGACTTTTCTGAAGGTTATCGATCTCATTAATATGAAATTCGTTTTTACATATTTTTTAATTTTTCTATTTTCCTTTTTTTCTTACAATAATTTTATTTTATAACTTTGATCATATAATTCTAGTTTTAGAATTATTGTATTACAGAGTGGATCCTAAACGTTTTGACCAACATTTTCAAACTAGTTTTTAGGCATTCTGAATCATATTTCTTCCCACATTCCAATTTTAATCAAAATAATAGTGGAAAATACTGACTAAATAATTCTTTTTCTTTTGCATTAAATTATAGGTATATTCTTTAGCTAATTTGGTCACATTCCTACATGGTTGGTTAAATTCCACTTCACTTTACTAATATGGTATCAAATATTTGTGAATTAATGGATGTTAAAATGAATAGTATATGCAATCTGAAATTTATATTAAGTTTTGATTACCATGTCAAGTATTAGAAGCATATTTTGATATTAAGGAGATGGTTGTGATATTATATTTTGTATGCGATTCATATGTAAATATTTATTACTAATATTACTTATACTATTTATATTAACAATTTATTCTAAAGTTTCTTGCATAGCAGATTTTTTATAAACTTTACAGATTTAAGATTATTAATATATAGTGTATTATAATAGGTCTATTATACATTGTTTAAATGCATAATATTGAAGCTAGCACACTTATCGAATGGTCAGATAGCACACTAATCAAATGGTCAGATAGCACACTAATCTAATGGTCAGATAGCACACTTATCGAATGGTCAGATAGCACACTAATCAAATGGTCAGATAGCACACTACTCTAATGGTCAGATAGCACACTTATCGAATGGTCAGATAGCACACTAATCCAATGGTCAGATAGCACACTAATCCAATGGTCGGATAGCACACTAATCAAATGGTCGGATAGCACACTAATCCAATGGTCAGATAGCACACTAATCCAATGGTCAGATAGCACACTAATCTAATGGTCAGATAGCACACTAATCTAATGGTCAGATAGCACACTAATCCAATGGTCAGATAGCACACTAATCCAATGGTCAGATAGCACACTAATCCAATGGTCAGATAGCACACTAATCCAATGGTCAGATAGCACACTAATCCAATGGTCAGATAGCACACTAATCCAATGGTCAGATAGCACACTAATCCAATGGTCAGATAGCACACTAATCCAATGGTCAGATAGCACACTAATCCAATGGTCAGATAGCACACTAATCCAATGGTCAGATAGCACACTAATCCAATGGTCAGATAGCACACTAATCCAATGGTCAGATAGCACACTAATCCAATGGTCAGATAGCACACTAATCCAATGGTCAGATAGCACACTAATCGTTTCTTTGATCTTTATATCCTACTGTTAACACAAACTTTTAAACTTCACATTTCTTATTTCCCAATGAAAGTGAAACTAGGGAGTGGTCAATTGCTATGTTTTTTTTTCTCTCAAGTCCCTTGTTAATATGAAGCAATACCTTTTTTCTAATCTCTGTAGTTTGTGTTAGAATGTTCAAGGATTTATCCATATTTATATCCATTCATTATCAGCTGGGTACCTGAAAGCATGCCTGTCACGTAACTAAATTACCCATTTTATTATCTGTAATGGAGAAGAAAATGCCTTGAGTACAGAATAGAATTGTATAAAGTGTGCTATTTGTATGTATGTAGGTAACACAATTAACATACATTTACCTCCTTCGGTTATTGTTCTCACTAAAATCTATAAACTCTAAACGTATATTGTTTAATTCTTTTAAAAACGTTGGTGCAACTGCACAATAGTAGCACAGGGCGGGGCAAAGAATAAATGATGAACTGAGATGTTATCGAATACAGCATTGGAAAGAACAGGGTTGTCTCTGTTATTTCTTCACCGTTTTGGGAAAGAATGGAGGCAAGTTTACTCTTTCAAGTATGAGATTTAATTTTTTTTCACAATTTCGACGCCGCCCGATGCAACTGTATATATAACTCGTGTACAGCTAGCGAACTTAATTCATACGGGCAGATTTTTGAATTTCATAATTTTTCCTTGAAAATTCACTCCTACTGTGATCTAATGTTGTAACTTGGAATAGTTTTCGAATTGTTGATTTTTATGAGCAGATAGCTAATTATGTTATTCACCATTTACATATATTTTACGATGTATTCAAATTCTCTCCGTGTTTCCCCATCGTCGTGTGTTAATAATAATAATAATAATAATAGCCCACAGTGTTTGGGTCATGAGAGTAATACAATTGGATGCAGTGCAAAGTTTCGTGATGTTTCATTTGCTCACCATAGTTGCAATCACAACTGACAATGAGTCGTAAACCTTCCAGAAAGAGAACAATAACTCCGTCTAGTAGGTAATTTATATGTCTCACTGACTGATATGTACAGGTATTTATTTTCAGGATTGTACCATTCTGGTTCGTGTAATTCTTATACTATTGAAGCCCCCAAGAATATTAATCTGGTATTTCGATCTTTTTTGAATAATTTGCCGAAACCGAATTATATATCATCTTCTTCGTAATATACTTTTTAGTTCATCTATCTTAGATACTATCTTGCATCTTCTTTGTACTATCTTTTATAGTTTTTTTCCTAATCCCCTATCATGCCCTGAGTCTCATTTGATTCATTTTCTTTTGTTCACTCCAGACTCAGAACATTGAACTCTCTGTCCGTCTATCCGTCTGTCTGCCCTAATAGACAGTCTTCAGTTTTTCAAACCCTCCACCAATCTCCCGATCTCCCATCCTGTTCCTTCTCATGTCATTCACTATAACCTCTCCTTTAGTTCCTCTATGCCAAGCGTCTTACCCGTGTGGTCATAGTTTTTTCTGATCACACCGTCGTGCCCCAATAAATTCCCCATTATCAATCTTAGCATTAGCCTCTCTGATAAGAAATGAAACACAGAGAATTTATCGTAGCGTTAGTGGTGATTATTGCTCTTGGAAACACACTGAATTATTCGTTCAATTATACTTGATTTCTATAGTATACATAGTGTACTAGGTCTTCTATACTAGTATTATGGGGCTTGTGTGGTATACTGGGTCTTCTATAGTGTACTGGGTCTTCTAAATCCTACTGGGTCTTCTAAATCCTACTGGGTCTTCTAAATTAAACTGGGTCTTCTAAATTAAACTGGGTCTTCTAAATCATACTGGGTCTTCTAAATTAAACTGGGTCTTCTAAATCATACTGGGTCTTCTAAATTAAACTGGGTCTTCTAAATTAAACTGGGTCTTCTAAATTAAACTGGGTCTTCTAAATTAAACTGGGTCTTCTAAATCATACTGGGTCTTCTAAATTAAACTGGGTCTTCTAAATTAAACTGGGTCTTCTAAATCATACTGGGTCTTCTAAATCATACCGAGTCTTCTGTATCATACCGAGTCTTCTGTATCATACCGAGTCTTCTGTATCATACCGAGTCTTCTGTATCATACCGAGTCTTCTGTATCATACCGAGTCTTCTGTATCATACCGAGTCTTCTGTATCATACCGAGTCTTCTGTATCATACCGAGTCTTCTGTATCATACTGGGTCTTTTGTATCATACCGAGTCTTCTGTATCATACTGGGTCTTCTGTATCATACTGGGTCTTCTGTATCATACTGGGTCTTCTAAATTAAACTGGGTCTTCTAAATTAAACTGGGTCTTCTAAATTAAACTGGGTCTTCTAAATTAAACTGGGTCTTCTAAATTAAACTGGGTCTTCTAAATTAAACTGGGTCTTCTAAATCATACTGAGTCTTCTGTATCATACTGAGTCTTCTGTATCATACTGAGTCTTCTGTATCATACTGAGTCTTCTGTATCATACTGAGTCTTCTGTATCATACCGAGTCTTCTGTATCATACCGAGTCTTCTGTATCATACCGAGTCTTCTGTATCATACCGAGTCTTCTGTATCATACCGAGTCTTCTGTATCATACCGAGTCTTCTGTATCATACCGAGTCTTCTGTATCATACCGAGTCTTCTGTATCATACCGAGTCTTCTGTATCATACCGAGTCTTTTGTATCATACTGGGTCTTCTGTATCATACCGAGTCTTCTGTATCATACTGGGTCTTCTGTATCATACTGGGTCTTCTGTATCATACTGAGTCTTCTGTATCATACCGAGTCTTTTGTATCATACTGAGTCTTTTGTATCATACTGAGTCTTTTGTATCATACTGGGTCTTTTGTATCATACTGGGTCTTTTGTATCATACTGGGTCTTCTGTATCATATCGAGTCTTCTGTATCATACTGGGTCTTCTGTATCATACTGGGTCTTCTGTATCATACTGGGTCTTCTGTATCATACTGGGTCTTCTGTATCATACTGGGTCTTCTGTATCATACTGGGTCTTCTGTATCATACTGGGTCTTCTGTACCATACTGGGTCTTGTGTATCATACTGGGTCTTGTGTATCATACTGGGTCTTGTGTATCATACTGGGTCTTGTGTATCATACTGGGTCTTGTGTATCATACTGGGTCTTGTGTATCATACTGGGTCTTGTTTATCATACTGGGTCTTGTGTATCATACTGGGTCTTGTGTATCATACTGGGTCTTGTGTATCATACTGGGTCTTGTGTATCATACTGGGTCTTGTGTATCATACTGGGTCTTGTGTATCATACTGGGTCTTGTGTATCATACTGGGTCTTCTGTATCATACTGGGTCTTCTGTATCATACTGGGTCTTCTGTATCATACTGGGTCTTGTGTATCATACTGGGTCTTGTGTATCATACTGGGTCTTGTGTATCATACTGGGTCTTGTGTATCATACTGGGTCTTGTGTATGATACTGGGTCTTGTGTATCATACTGGGTCTTCTATATCATACTGGGTCTTCTATATCATACTGGGTCTTCTAAATCATACTGGGTCTTCTAAATCATACTGGGTCTTCTAAATCATACTGGGTCTTCTATATCATACTGGGTCTTCTATATCATACTGGGTCTTCTAAATCATACTGGGTCTTCTAAATCATACTGGCTGGTCTTCTAAATCATACTGGGTCTTCTATAAATTATATCAAGTTATTATAATCTATGTCCCGAGAATAACCTCATCATTGGTGACATTAATCATGTTTATCTCTTGCAATCATCGCTGAAAATGACAACTGCAATCTGCTATAATATGTGAGATAAAATCAGAATTAATCTTTTGAAATAGCATCATGCGACGTAGACGGTGATCACGTATGAAATATAATCCTTATGGTTATATCAGATGAAGAAGATTAAAATTAACAATGATCTAGAGTGAGTTACGAATTATTGGTCAGTTCCACATCTTCGGTTAGAAAAGGAAAAACTATAAAATAATCATTATTTTAATTTTGTAATTATATTGTTCTTCCAATTTAACTGAAGATGTGGATCTGACCGATAATTCGTAACTTCCCCTATATATCAATGTTAATTTTAATCTTTATTTCATCTGATTCATGATTATGTCCATTATTTATGCCATGTGACCTGAGTCATTTACTGTGAAATAAAAACATGCCACCGTACGTGAAATTTCCGTGATACTGTATTACCGGTGATGATATTTGCGGGTAGTTCCAACTTTTCTCCTAAGATATTTTTCATCGTCTCTGGAAATTTTCTTTCTGGTAATTCACTGTAGTGACTTGCAGGAATTCCCAAAATTGAAAACAACTTCATTTTTAAAAAATAAAAATATTTAATAGGTTTTCAATGTTACCTGCCTTAGACAAGTACTTAATTATATAATACATGAGTAATTAGGAGTGAAGTGCGAACATTAGAAAAAATGATGCGTGTCTGATTTGATCTCTAATGTGCAATTTAAATGCAATTTATCTTGTGAATATTAATCAATGATTAATTTTGATCGTTTAATTTCTTGGAAAACATGCAGGTTTCATTTCGCTTCGTTTTTTTCGTAATCTTTTTTTTAATATTGTAATTTCTTCATTTTTGATTAAATTTAACTTCCAATCATTTCTTATTAAAAATATAAAAAATAAATTATTTTTGAAGTTCATTTAATAGCACACTGTCGCTAATTGCAGTTTTAGAGGATAGCGCTAGGGTTATGCTCTTCAACTACGAGGTCTTAGATTTTGTGTTAGGTAGACTGATAGGAGGTTTAATTTACTATCACCTCTTCATTTTCCTCTTCGATTTTTGTGTTAGGTAGGCTCGTAGGCTTCATATACTATCACCTCTTCATTTTTCTCTTCCATTCTTGAGTTCAGCCACTGGTGCTTGTGTCCCTTTTCGTCACATTCCTTGGTAAGTGACTGCATTCACGGGAGTAGCTTTTCTTTATTCATGAGCTTTGTCACCGACAGTGGTAGGTGGCAATTTATTCATGGAGCCACTTTCCTTTCTGACTGCTTCTTCCATTCCCTTGTATTTAATTTCCTTTTGAAATCAGCGATATGGCCTTTGGTACCGAAGTAGATGTTAAACCCCTACTAGAATTAATTTCCTATTCATCTCTTCAATTATTTATTTTGTTAGTGATATTTCTTTGAAAGTAAAAAATAACTTGGGGAACTCCGATGCGCGGGGATTTCCTTTCCTTCTTTTTAGCTTGTTAGTTTTTTTGAAGAAAACATTTCCCTGATAATCATCTATGACGTCACTCTTTCGAAGAAGAATCTTTTCCCTGATGATCAATACAATTCTAGTAATGCTGTATATTTATTAATATGCATAAGAAACTCTTTCCATTGATGAATAAAATCTGTAAAACAAACACATAATTGTCACTCGTAACAATTATGTAAAAAATGATAGCCAATACAAGGAGACAGCGCCGTGCATTTTGATTATTATCCGGTGAAAGATAAGCGAAATGATTCTATACAGTTTACTAATTTCACTTTTACAAAAAGAAACGTTACTAATAATTTTGATTCTTGTAGTTATATCAAAATTGGTCTGGGTACACGACGGCAAATTTCTAAAGAAAAAACTAGAAAAGTGTGATTTGTGAAATTAGCATAATTCGTGACTCTTTATCTGATAAGTAGGCTCATCAGCTGCTATCTAACTAAATAATCTAGCTACCTTATTATTATCATTCTTAACCACTGCGTAGAACAGAGGGCAAACTCTTGACTGAAATACCCTCTTGTTGACCTCTAAGAGGGTAAAAACTTGATTGCCGTGCCTTATAATTTTCCGTTAGAGAAGACAGCTCTGTGTGTCTTTTGCATAAATGACTGCAGGTAATTACACGGCAAGTGCATTAGCGTCATGCGGAGACACGATGCAATGCACTAACAATGCACTAACAATGCACTGTGATACATGCATTGTATCTTAACTTATTTAGAAATGTGTGACCTACAGATTTTTGACATTGAAATTTTAAATCTTCAAAGGTAAGTTTGAAAGATTCCTGTAAAAGCTTCTGAATTATTGTGGAAAATTTATATTTTTTTAAATTATTATTCAAAAAAAAAACATTTTTCATTAAATTTTTAAAATCTACATACTTCATAATAAGTTTTGAAACGGGTCATCAAAGATTATAAGGCATTAGTGTCCATACCAGGTACTTTCTTTGGAAAAAAAGATCTGTAAAGACCGTACACACGTAGGGTTTTTTAAGTCTTTCCACCAGACTTTTTGCTAAGCTCCTCCTACTTTTTTCCACGAGAATGTAAGAAAAAACGATAGAATTATTATTTATTTTAGTTGGTATCCATGATACCTGCAGGTATCATGGATACCAACTAAAATAAGTAATTATTATTAAATTCTCGTTGAAAAAAAGTAGGAGGAGCTTAGCAAAAAGTGTGGTGGAAAGACTTAAAAAACCCTACGTGTGTACGGCCCTTAACGCTATCATACATTGGGCATGTCAGTCATATTCTTTTGATTTGGTTATAATATTAAAATATAACTTCGATAATACAGGATATCAAAAAATAAACATATTTGGCTGTATTTTTTGCCGCTACGCTGTGTAAATCTAGTCAGATGTTTTTAGATAATTGCTCTTTTTTCAGTGCTATGCAAATGAATTAGTCCGTAATCCATATTGATGGTCTTTATATAAATTGTATTAGTAGATGTTATTTTGGTAGTCACTCCTGTGAATGACTTTACTGTTCACACTAGTACTGGAGGAGGTGCTTATGGAGACTAGATTTGGAGTCTGAGTCACCGGTGTACTAACCAGGGAATGACTTTACTGTTCACACTAGTACGGGAGGTGGCGCTTATGGAGACTAGATTTGGAGTCTGAGTCACCGGTGTACTAACCAGGGAATGAATTTACTGTTCACACTAGTACGGGAGGTGGCACTTATGGAGACTAGATTTGGAGTCTGAGTCACCGGTGTACTAACCAGGGAATGAATTTACTGTTCACACTAGTACGGGAGGTGGCGCTTATGGAGACTAGATTTGGAGTCTGAGTCACCGGTGTACTAACCAGGGAATGAATTTACTGTTCACACTAGTACGGGAGGTGGCGCTTATGGAGACTACATTTGGAGTCTTCATTTCTTGTAGAAATATCTTCCCGGTGTACCTACCGCGGGGCTGCATTTGTTCATCCACACGCTGTAATATCGTTACCGTCATTATAGCATTACAAAATACGTGTCTTGATACCTTCAACTTGGCCTCTATTCAACTTTTACATTTTCTTATTGTTTTAGTACCCGATTGACATACTTTTCCCATGTCGCGATTGCTGCGATCTTTTGGGTGGGGATTTGTTATCATTTATTGCAATCAAGAATTTCTTTTTTAATTTTCTTCATCGTGAATACTTTGCATCTCTTAAAGGATATTATTGTAGGGTCAGTTACGAATTATCAGTCGGTTTCATATCTTCGGTCATATAAGTAAAAGCGATATAATAATTATTTAATGTTTAGATTAATTGCACGGTATCCATGATACCCGCAGGCCGCAGGTATCATGGATACCGATAAAATTAAAAATTTTATAAACAGGTATCATAGATACCAATTAAAAAATCTATTATATAGTGTTTTCTCATATGACCGAAGATGTTCATCTGACCGATAATTCGTAACTTACCCTACATGTTGCATATCTCAAATATTTACTATTAGCGTATATAAACTGCTGTTTTATTTTGTTCATTCTCTCAACTGACCTCCCTGTCTGTGTTATTTATCTTCTATTTTCTCTTCGTTCAGTGGCTGCAATGAAAATCTGCCTCGTGATTACCAATGTCATGCTTCATCTCGCCAAAGGAATTGAGTCTAATGAGACTGTGTTACCGCTTGCCACTTTCAAAAGAACTTTGATGTGTGTGAGTGACGTGATGGGTAATGTGACCCGACGGTAATTTGACACCCTCGGTGATTTACCTGCCGGTAATTTGACCCCCTCGGTGATTTACCTACCGGTAATTTGACCCCCTCGGTGATTTACCTGCCGGTAATTTGACCCCCTCTGTGATTTACTTGCCGGTAATTTGACCCCCTCGGTGATTTACTTGCCGGTAATTTGACCCCCTCGGTGATTTACCTGCCGGTACTTTGACCCCCTCGGTGATTTAACCCTCCGGTAATTTGACCCCCGGTAAAATTGTACCCCCTCGGTAATTTGATTCTCCGTTAATTACCAAGGAGTCGAATTACCGGTAGTCACGGTTTGAGTGATGTGCCCAAAGTTTTAGAGCAAAGCAAGCAATATGATATCCAGTTTAAATGATTTATTATTTGCATTTGGTACGTAATTTTTCTTGAGATAACCAAATCGTTATATACCTCAAAATTGTTAATATAAGTTTGTTAGTGACGTCATTTACTCTATTGTACCTGCTATCCCTATTGTTTAAAATCTGTGGGTGTTTCAGTCTACAAAGAACTACATTAAACTGTAATTTAATGATGAATTATATTCAGTTAAATATAGTGCGAGAAGAACCATTCCTAAAACAAATAAAAAGTAATTATATGAACGGTGAAAATGCAACAAAAGTTCAATTCTACCATCTCTACCATATTATTTAAGTTTGTTTTACTGACTAATGTATCTTTACACGTTATTGCCCCACGTTTCTTCCACACTTTAGTACCCTACGTTTCTTCCCATGCACACGTTAGGTACCCCACGTTTCTGGGCAATGTTCTGCCCCAGTGCGATGACTGACCATTGGGCAGATAAACACAGTGATACTAACTGTGTTTATCTTGCAATGTCAGGGTCAATTATCTGACAGAGAGAGAGAGAACTCTTTCGACCTCTTCATTGTGATACACTTACGGTGAAGGGAAATGCTGAGTGAAGGGATTGAAGGGAATAGAATGGTTGAATTGATATACCAAGTTACTGACTTTTTTAGTCATGCATACAGACATATTTCACTGATAAATATACCAGAGAGTAAATTGGTTCTTTTTTGTCACTGAGTAAATTATTTCCTTTCTATTAAATTCCATCTATAAAATGTGTATGTATAGCAATTAGCATTGTACTGCTATGCTAATTTGACTTAATGTTAATAAAGGTAATAGTTAAGACAATTATTATATTTTTATATCTTGCGTTAGAGCATGTGGAATAAATATCAATGTAAAAACAAGAACTGCTTTTTAGTTCTTCATTCAGGGTGATATCTTTTTGCTTGTCTTTCAACTGAATTTCATTTCGGTAGAGTTTCAATTACCAGATACTAATTAAAATAACAGATGAAAATCTCGATTTGTTATTATTTAAATATTGCAGAGTTCTCTCCCTAATGAATATATATTAATGCTCGATATTAGATATTATAAATGAATATATTTTGATGCTCGTATTCTGGTGCATTTTTTTAAGCAACCTACTGAATTTTCCATACAGTATCTGTAATAATAGACAGTGTTTTTTAATTTTTCTCCTTATAGCTATACAATAATGTCATAGTTTGCAGTTAATTATATTTTGTGACTAAAGTATGTTCAGTTAGTGGTCTCGGGAAATGACTGAAAATGTTTTTTTTACTATCTTGTACCTGTATTATACTTATTTGAGAGTTATAATTTACATACAATTCCAATTAAGCTAATTTGTGTCAATTTTTAAAGAAATGTAATTCAAATATCGACCATGAACTGTTTAAATATTTGAACAATTACTGTTTAAAAATTCGAACAAATATTGTTTAAACATTTGAACAATTGCTGTGTAAACGTTAGAACCAATATTGATTAAACAGAGAAAATTAAAAAAAAATTATATAATATTAAAATGTATAAAATGTTACAATAATCTAAATATCATTTCCATTCTTTTTTCAGGTCAAGTTGTTTCCTCTGAAATTCTGCAGGCCTCTGAAGCAGGCTGTCCCATAGAGCTGCACAAGATAGAGATAGAGGCTTGTGACGATATGTTTGATGTTGACTGCAAGGGGGGTCGGTACATCCCTTTCAAGAGAGCTGGCTACCATAAGAGTACTGGCCAGAGTCCCAATAATCCCAGGGAACAGGTGGGTGTGTCTGAAATGTATGGGGGAAGTTACGAGTCATCGGACGATTAGTCATTTTCGATCATGTAAGAAAAGTATATATTTATAAATTAAATTAATATAAGTTAAATACTAATTTACTTTTTCTTATATGACCGAAGATGTGGATCTGTCCGATAATTCGTAACTTACCCTATTTTAATCATTAATTGTCAGATTTTCAATAAACATAAGTTAATTAGATGTAACTTCCTTTTAATTTTTACTCTTACTTGTTAAACAGTTTTGAATGGGTCTTGCTATTTTTAAGGGCCGTACACACGTAGGTTTTTTTTAAGTCTTTCCACCAGACTTTTTGCTAAGCTCCTCCTACTTTTTCCACGAGAATATAAGAAAAAACGATAGAATTATTATTTATTTTAGTTGGTATCCATGATACCTGCAGGTATCATGGATACCAACTAAAATAAATAATTATATCGTTTTTTAATGGTGTAAGAAAATATGTTTAGGTTTTAATTATTTTTAATTGGGTAAACCTTTCAATCAAGTTGAAGTTTATTAAATTAAGGTTTAGAATTTGATTTTTAAGAAACTATAAAATCATAATTTTACGACTCATCTTCAGTTGATAATTTCATTTTTTTGAATTGAATCAACCAAATAGTTTTGCAACTGTTTCATCAATTGGTATTAGCTAGGAAAGGCATCACCAGTCAAATTTAAAAGTACTATTTTTTTCAAATTTCATATTCTAATCAAATACAAATTATTTAAAAGTATCAATCATAGTCAAATTTTCTATCAATTATAATGATTACGGAATAAATATATCAGACATATATTTAAATGATGTTTAAAGAAGCTAATCAATTATATGCTCCAAACATTTCCTTTTCTTTAATAACGTGGTCTGAGTTTATTTCTTTTTCACCTGTTCTTTTCACTACACCATGCACAGTATGCAGTCTATCGCTTCAATGCATCTTAGCGTCATTGCAGTCTATCGCTTCAATGCAGTCTATCGCTTCAATGCATCTTTGCGTCAATGCAGGCTATCGCTTCAATGCATCTTAGCGTCAATGCATCTTAGCGTCATTGCAGTCTATCGCTTCAATGCATCTTAGCGTCATTGCAGTCTATCGCTTCAATGCAGTCTATCGCTTCAATGCATCTTTGCGTCAATGCATCTTTGCGTCAATGCAGGCTATCGTTTCAATGCATCTTAGCGTCAATGCATCTTAGCGTCATTGCAGTCTATCGCTTCAATGCATCTTAGAGTCATTGCAGTCTATCGCTTCAATGCAGTCTATCGCTTCAATGCATCTTAGCGTTAATGCATCTCTTCTTCATTTGCAGTAATTGCAGTGTTTCTTGTGCGTGTGTCTGTGTATGGCCTTGAAAAGAGGTTCGCTGAAAAAAGCTCAATTGTGTCCGTCGTACCGGGGTTGGCATTTACGAAGTTGATATTCTTTACACGTGTGATTTGGTATATTACACGTTTATTTTGGTACGTTACACGTTTTTTTTGTACGTACGTTGTACGTTTTTTTTGGTACGAACGTTACACGTTTTTTTTGGGTACGAACGTTACACGTTTTTTAGTACGTACGTTACACGTGTGCTCTGGTATAATTACTGTGACTAATGAAGAAGCTAAAGATTTAAATAAAGTTTAAACATTTTGAATATATTCTCAGTACTAACTACTAATAGTGAATTTATCCCCCATGGTAACATGTAATATTGTTATTCCAAACGAAGGTCTATCTGCCGATTGTTACGCATTCTTTTATGTTTCCAAATTACTTGTTTCGCGTATAGCTACCCATTTTTTTTATCCGTAGGGTAAGTTTAAATAATTATTATAATTTAGCTCTTTTTCTATTGGTATCCATGATACTCGCAGGTATCACGGATACCAACTGAAATAAAAGTGAATAATTATTATTAGCCCTATATATTATTCCTTCTACTATCTAAGATGCTGAACCGTCAGATATAATGAAACTTACCCTCTAACAGTCTAGCTACTTTCAATTATATTGCTCTATCAATTAGATTAATTGACTAGTTACTGTATACCAGCTGCAAAACTATTGGTATCGGTAAAATTACAATTTTCTTGAGTGTCTGAAATATTCATTGGTTTTCGTTAAGTTTGTCACACAATAATAATATCAATATATTTATTTGCAGCATAAAACAGTAGAGTTAGAGGAATATTAATTATTAATTGATATCGGTATTTCAACGTGATGTCGGTAGGTAGTAGCTACTACGTGATATCGCTACTTCTAAGTGATAGCGCTACTTCTACGTGAAAGCGCTACTTCTACGTGAAAGCGCTACTTTTACGTGATAGCGCTACTTTTACGTGATATCGCTACTTTTACGTGATATCGCTACTTTTACGTGATATCGCTACTTTTACGTGATATCGCTACTTCTACGTGATATCGCTACTTCTACGTGATAGCGCTACTTTTGCGTGATATCGCTACTTTTGCGTGATATCGCTACTTCTACGTGATATCGCTACTTCTACGTGATAGCGCTACTTCTACGTGATAGCGCTACTTCTACGTGATAGCGCTACTTCTACGTGATAGCGCTCCTTCTACGTGATAGCGCTCCTTCTACGTGATAGCGCTACTTCTACGTGATAGCGCTACTTCTACGTGAAAGCGCTACTTCTACGTGAAAGCGCTACTTTTGCGTGATATCGCTACTTTTGCGTGATATCGCTACTTTTACGTGATATCGCTACTTCTAAGTGATAGCGCTACTTCTACGTGAAAGCGCTACTTCTACGTGAAAGCGCTACCTTTGCGTGATATCGCTACTTTTGCGTGATATCGCTACTTCTACGTGATAGCGCTACTATTACGTGATAGCGCTACTTCTACGTGATAGCGCTAACTCTACGTGATATCGCTACTTCAATATCACAATGCATGAACCACATTCCTGAATTTGCTTTTTTAAGGTGCATTGTGCCTCATTTTGCGGTTGGTTGCAGTTTTCCGAGAAAGAGTCAGAGACTCAGGTACTACCTCTGAATCATTTAACCCTCCCCTTCCTGACGGCATCTCCAGTAGTCATGTAATTATATGCTATTTAATATGCCGAGCATGGAACATGACAGAAATATCCGCTCTGTACAACGAACTTGTTAATGAATTTTTTTTACTATTTATTAGCTATATACAATGTGTTACTGTTTACTCTAATAAGAATCTTTCTAAAATATAAATAAATGAACACTATTAAAATGACAACTTCATATCGAGTTCACTAGATAAAACCAACCTTGTTTTTAATGGAATAATGCCCGGCATTTTTAATTCACTTTATAATAATAATAGTACAGTTCAATTACTAAGCTAATTATATCTCCTACCTTCTCCATGCATAGAAGTTAGTTTGATTGTATTCTAATTACAATGAAGGTGATTGTCTTCTAATTACAAAGAAGGTGAAGGCCGTGTGAAATGAAGCCTATACTTTTTATTTACCTTAGCTAAACTATACTATAGCTTATTAAATCCCATCCACTGACTAGACATGTACCATCAGAGAAAAGAGTCTCCGCATGATGCTAATTTATCAAATCACAGTTTTCATATTTCTTATCATTTTCAAATCTTACAAATTTGTTTAAATAATGTTCTTGTTCTATAGTTTTAAAAAGGTTGGTATGCAAAGTTCTCACTAACTAAGTAGATACAAACATAATATCTTGTTTTAGTTTTAAACTCTTTTTAATAACCACTGTGGTGAATGGAAGAGAAGAAGGTAGCGTCCTTTGGGCCCCGAACTGTTGTAATTTGGATTATGGATTGTCTTTTTTCATTTTTATCATGTTTATCATTTTTTAGCGCCACTTGCAGTTTTAGAGGATAGCGCTAGGGTTATGCTCTTCAACTACGAGGTCTTAGATTTTGTGTTAGGAAGGCTCGTAGGATTCATTTTCTATCCCCTCTTCATTTTCCTCTTTCATCCGTGAGTGCCATCACCGGTGGTTGAGTCTCTTTTCGTCACATTACTTGGTAAGTGACTGCATTCACGGAGTAGAATTTCTGCATCCATGATCATTGTCACCGACGGTGGTAAGTGACTTTGGTCATGGAGCCACTTTCCTTTCTGACTGCTTCTTTTAGTCCCTTGTATTTTATTTTCTATTGACGTGAGCGATATATGGCCTTTGGTTCCGAAGCAGTCGTTAAACCCCTACTAAATTAATTAATTATTTTAAAAACCATTAAAAATTAATTAATTTCATTCTAAACACTTTCCTTCGTGGTCAGAAAAAGTAAGTATCCGTACATACTCTCCACTAATCTGGACTTTGATGTTAATATGACACCAATGGTACGTACACTCGTTCAATTTATCTACAACTTATTGTTGAAATCACGTTATTTTAGGCTAAAGAACTTTTTATGATTTTAAAATGTAATTAGGCGTAATTACGAAACATAGATACAGTATTCTGTTGCAATTGCATTTGATTGAAAAGATGCACACTCAACGGAATATCCATATTACCAGGTGTTATTCAAACTCAGCTTTGAAGGTATTTTCAGGTTTCAAGCTTTCGAATAGAAAGATTATCAGGACAAGCAGTGTAACTGTCTTTGATAGATAATTTTTCTCGTGCAGTTATTCGAAATTTCACACGTAGTATAAAGTTGAAATTAAAATTCATCCAGCTTCGAAAGTAACCACATAGATTATTAATTACCCACTAGGGTAAGTTCCGAATTATCGGTCAGTATTTCATTTCCGGTCATATAAGAAAAAACATTATATAAATTGTTATTATTACACAGTGCTATCTAATAATAATTTTTATATCATTTTTTCTTATATGTCCGAAGATGAAGTACTGACCGATAATTCGGAACATACCCTATTTTCTACCGAGTAAATTTCATTATTCTCCATCATCCTACTTCCTTTTCCTAATTATGTTCATGATAATTATTATGACTCTATTGAAGTCACTGCACTAGTTACTCACGGACTTTCTTGTTTGCTCACAGTTGAATTACGTGACATCCTGGATAGACGGGTCCTTCGTCTACAGCACCAGCGAGGCGCGGCTTAACATGCTTCGGTCATTCCGAAACGGAACCTTCCTTACCGATCCGCACGATCCTGCCATGCCACCTAGGAACCTCAGGAAGGTTCCTATGGAGAACAATCCGTCACCTCATGTACTGAAGATTCTACCGCCTGAGAGGATGTACTGTGAGTAGAAATTTTTTGTTATTGGTTTATTTAGTTAGGGTTAGTTACGAATTATCGGTCGGTTTCATGTCATCAGTCATACAAAAAAAAAATACATACTAATAAAAGTATAATAATTATCATTATCGTTTTTCTTGTATGACCGAAGATGTGAAACCGACCAATACTCGTAACTTACTCTAGTTGTTGAAATAATTTGGTCTTGGATAAGTCCATTAACCAGAAAAATGTCAATAGAACATCTCATATTTGTAGGACAACTAAATGATATTTTATTAAATATTCTTATCCAAACCGTTCTTTTCTCACTCTTCCTTTCCATTGGTTCTCCCTTTCAGTGATGGGCGACGAGAGGACCAATCAGAACCCAGCAATCCTAGCGTTCGGCATTCTGTTCTTCAGGTGGCACAATACCCTGGCCACGAGGATTCAGGAGGACCATCCCGATTGGGGTGATGAGGATATCTTCCAGAGAGCGAGGAGAACTGTCATAGCTCATCTGCAGGTGAGTGAATGCTATTGGGAGCTAACTATTGAGGTGATGATTTGAAAAACCTTTAAACATATAGTTAGTGCAATTTTTTTCCTTATTAGCATTCCTTATGAGCATTGCTTAGGCCCCCTCACACTTGCGTTTCTCAACGCCGCCTTTAAAAGTTGCTCATGACAAAAGTTAAGCTACATTGATTTTAACGAAGCCCTTCACACTTGCGTTAGAAAAAATGCCGGTGAAAAAAACGCAAGTGTGAAAGGCTCCGTTAAAATCAATTGTAGCTAAACTTTTTGCCATAAGCATTTTTTTAAAGGCTGCGTTGAGAAACGCAAGTGTGATGTGTTGGACTCTGATATAAAAATTACGCTACAAATGCAATTACTTGATAAGATTTATCACATTAATCGCAACTAGTAGCTATTTGTATCTCATACGGTGAATCTGTAACTATTGTACCTGTAATTAAACATGTCGTTGATACATATAGATACTCATGTCACTCAGATTTCCTGTATAATTCTCTATTCTATCTAAAAATGCCAAGTCATTTCTTCTCATTAAATATTTTAATTTTGAAGTTTGAGATGAAAACTGATTATTTTTATTTATATTTTATTAATTTCTTTCAGTTCGTTAATTTATTTTTCTAATTTTGAAAGGATTGGATGATTTTGCATTTTAAGTTAATTTAATGATGTTAAATCAACCTTCAGAAATGTGACCTTAATCTGGTCTATGAAATACAGGAACTTTTCTGGAAAAGAAAAACTATGATTGATGGAATAGGATGTAATTTATTGGTGAAATCTATTATATATATTGTTTAAATTGAAGCAACTTTTTGAAATGTTCATACAATTTCTTTGTATGAACACTGGCAGAAATGACTATTAATAAAACATTTTAATGAACATTTAGACAACATATTACAATGTTAGCCTTTCAAATAATGAAAACAAAATAATTTAAATTTTCTTTTCATTTATTTTATTAACAAATATATATTTAAACCATTTTTCTAATTTTATCTTTTAAGTGTCGTTCGTTAGTAAAATCTTTAAACTGTTTATCTACATTTTAGTTGCTAGGTGTAGCTACCATACGAGAAAAAAAATAATTTTTCAAAATCAAACTATGCAGAATAGCCAAATTTCCTTCAATTTTACAGTCTTTAAATTTTGAATTAAAACCAAAATACTTTAAAAAACAGTACATTTTTTTCTTACTCATCTTGTTTTCTTGCTGCAATGATGATAGTTGCTTTAGAAGTTTAGAAGATATGTTTCTAATCATAGCATTTCTTTTGCGTGATGGTACACACCTATTCTAGTGGCTAACTTTTCTACAGGATATATCTAAGTAAATAGGACACAGATAAATATTATTTAAATGCTGGGAATTCGTAGGTTACAAACATCCTGTTATGATAAACACTCTTAGGCCTAATTGAAACACGTGGTTATTAGTTTCCTAAGTGATAGTATTAATTAGTACGGTGAACAATATTTTGATTATTAGTGTGCCAAGTGGTATTTGGATTACTAGTAATAAATGAAGTATTGCAGATAGCATATTAATTTAAGTTTGTCTTTCAATTGATATCATGAAACTAATAATTAATTCTGAATGAATCAGATATATTTTTTATAAGTTTTTTCTGAGTCTCGGTGTTTAGCTACTACAGTTAAATGGTTGAATTTCTCAATTTATATGAAATTTAAAGTTGATCTCAAACAACACTATCATTATATTTATCTATAAAAGCATCGTAAGCAACGTGCTAAGCCGTAATAAACACAAATATTAATTTATAATGTTTATTATTATTTTTTCGCAGAATATCATCATGTACGAGTTTCTACCCGGTTTTCTGGGTGAACAGGTTGAGCCGTATGAGGGTTACAGGCCTGAGGTTTACCCCGGCATATCTCATGTCTTCCAGTCTGCTGCTTTCAGGTGAGCATTTAAACTTTGAATGGTAGCTATGGTTAGTTTTAGATTTGGTATAAATATATTTAAACTTTTGATTAGGTATAAAATATGACTTTTAGAATATATTTGGACTATGTTCAAACGGTAAATCTCAATTTAACCCGAAGCTTCTAGGGCACATAAAAATAAAAAGACAGAAATATATAAGTACAGTAACATAGTCAAACACACTAAACCTACCTAATTGAAATTATTTAACTTCTAACTATTGATTAGCGACTATTTACCGCTGTGACTATATTTACCGCTAGTTGTGACTGGACAATATGTTTCCTTTCACTCTTTGCTTTCCTTTCATTAACTTGTCATATCGCAGTAATTGCCCTAGTCACCTAGTGTTTGCAGCTCTAGTTTTCAAAACCTAGTGTTTGCTGCTCTAGTTTTCAAAACCTAGTGTTTGCAGCTCTAGTTTTCAAAACCTAGTGTTTGCAGCTCTAGTTTTCAAAACCTAGTGTTTGCAGCTCTAGTTTTCAAAACCTAGTGTTTGCAGCTCTAGTTTTCAAAACCTAGTGTTTGCAGCTCTAGTTTTCAAAACCTAGTGTTTGCAGCTCTAGTTTTCGAACCTAGTGTTTGCAGCTCTAGTTTTCAACACTAGTGTTTGCAGCTCTAGTTTTCGAACCTAGTGTTTGCAGCTCTAGTTTTCAACACTAGTGTTTGCAGCTCTAGTTTTCGAACCTAGTGTTTGCAGCTCTAGTTTACAAGTTTAACCCTAGAGATAATCCCTAGTATTAATAATCTAGTGTTTTCCACTTCATGCAAATGATTCTTTATTAATCATCATGTTCAAAGTATTTCTAGCCCACTTAGATAAATTCATTTATCAAAGTAGTATTTTTCATCTAAGGGTATTTTTTAGTAAAATCCTCAATCGTATATTAAATTTCAGTGCCAATATCTAAGTAATTTTAGGTAAAAAGCAACCTGTTTTATGTGTGGTTTGATATTAAGATTGTTTTCGTTACCTACTGAACTAGTTATTAATTATTTTTTATTTTGTCGTCAAGGAAAATATATTAGATATTTACCGTTATGTTCGATAATATTTTGCAACATGGGGAAATCTGTTTACGAATAGTTAAATATACATGTTTATTCAAAATATTCAAGATTATGAAAAGTTACGCTCAGGGTAATTACGAATTATCGATCAGTTCCACATCTTCGGTCCTATAAGAAAAAAGGATATAAAAATTATTATTTAATTTTAATTTGTAGGTATCCATGATACCTGCAGTTATTTATCACGGATAGCTACCAATTAAAATAAAATGTTGTTTTTTCTTTATGACCGAAGATGTGAAACTAACCGATATTCGTAACTTTTCCTATTGCTATATCGCTAACCTAGATATATTTATTTTAATATTTAATATATTGATTGGTATAATGTAGCTAATAATTTGTGTCATTTAATTACGGTAATTCCTTTTTATTGGTTATGTATACCTGGCCACTAATTTATTTACCAATTTTAACCCTCAGATTCGGTCACAGTCTGCTGCCCCCGGGCCTGTACCGTCGGGACGCAGGCACGGACTGTCCCTTCGTCTCATCCCAAACGGGGCACCTCGCCGTAAGACTTTGCAGCACCTGGTGGGATGCCAATGTATGTTATACTGTTTCTTATTCTCCATTTAATTAATTAACAAATAGCTAAATATATTAGCTAGAAAAATATCGGCTGACGAAACTAATTTTTTATCCCCTTTATAGCTACCTATACATATATTTGATGTTAAATCAGAAATAATCTGCAAAAGTGTCTGACTTATGAGATGTCTGACTAATGGGGCGTCAGACCAACGAATAGTAACTAAATCATTACCGTCAGTTGTAATACTTACTGTTTACAATTTAGTCCTGTTGAGTCACGCTTGATCCACATACATAGAGTTTTTATTAGCAATTTCACGGTGTTTTACCTTAGCTTTCCCTGGTGATGTCTTTACTCTACAGGCCATACTATAGTGTCTATAGTGTTATTATAGTGAGTTATAATTGGCTGTGGGAAGTGTGCTTGCAAAGAAAGTTCTTAGTAAGGATATAGAACACAATTTAAACACTATAGCCCCACTCTAGGTAGTCAGGTTACTAAAGAGTTGATATTTGTTTTTCATTTGACGTTTTATATTTTCATTTTAGTCATTTTATTTACCTACATATTATAATTGTAAGGATATTTTCTTTAGAATAGAGTTATACGATATAGTGTAGAGAATAATTGTCGAGTAGTTACTAATTATCATTATTAGATTATTCTACACGTCTGGGAGGAGATAATTTAACACAGTTATTTATTAACTAATATAATTAGCTAAATTAATGTTAAATGTTTGAAATAATATATACTCTTTCCAATTTTCTGAAATAAATTGTTTAGATTTGCTGCAATTTTGTCAATTATCTTCTCTTTTCTTAATTATCTCCTATTTTCTTTATTATCCCCTGTTTTCTTTATTATCCCCTATTTTCTTTATTATCCCCTATTTTCTTTATTATCCCCTATTTTCTTTATTATCCCCTATTTTCTTTATTATCCTCTCTTTTCTTTATTATCCTCTCTTTTCTTTATTATCCTCTCTTTTCTTAATTATCCTCTCTTTTCTTAATTATCCTCTCTTTTCTTAATCATCTCTCTTTTCTTAATTATCTCTCTTTTCTTAATTATCTCTCTTTTCTCAATTATCTCTCTTTTCTCAATTATCTCTCTTTTCTCAATTATCTCTCTTTTCTCAATTACCCCTTTTCTCAATTACCCCTTTTCTCAATTACCCCTCTTTTCTCCATTTCCCCTCTTTTATCCATTTCCCCTCTTTTATCCATTTCCCCTCTTTTCTCAATTTCCCCTCTTTTCTCAATTTCCCCTCTTTTCTCAATTTCTCCTCTTTTCTCAATTTCCCCTCTTTTCTCAATTTCCCCTCTTTTCTCAATTTCCCCTCTTTTCTCAATTTCTCCTCTTTTCTCAATTTCCCCTCTTTTCTCAATTTCCCCTCTTTTCTCAATTTCCCTTCTTGTCTCAATTTCCCTTCTTGTCTCAATTTGCCTTCTTGTCTCAATTTGCCCTCTTGTCTCAATTTGCCCTCTTGTCTCAATTTGCCCTCTTGTCTCAATTTGCCCTCTTTTCTCAATTTGCCCTCTTTTCTCAATTTGCCCTCTTTTCTCAATTTGCCCTCTTTTCTCAATTTGCCCTCTTTTCTAAATTTGCCCTCTTTTCTCAATTTGCCCTCTTTTCTAAATTTGCCCTCTTTTCTCAATTTGCCCTCTTTTCTCAATTTGCCCTCTTTTCTCAATTTGCCCTCTTTTCTCAATTTGCCCTCTTTTCTCAATTTGCCCTCTTTTCTCAATTTGCCCTCTTTTCTCAATTTGCCCTCTTTTCTCAATTTGCCCTCTTTTCTCCTTTCCAGGACAGCATGAATAACAGCACAGTAGAACAACTGCTCAGAGGTTTGGCTTCTCAAGTTTCCGAGAAAGAAGATCACGTCCTCTGCTCCGATGTCAGGAACAAACTCTTTGGGCCCTTAGAGTTCTCCAGGAGAGACCTGGGTAAGTTAGTGTCTTGCGCCATTCGTCACGAAATTATTGATTTGATTCACGTTAAGGTTATCATTTAAGACGAATTTTATATCGTGCCGCAAAGCCAGAGTATAGAAGGTACTTATCCACCTTTTAATCTTTACTTGCGTATCGAGATAGAGTTGGGTAAGTACTCGCTCACTTTTTATGCGTCTCAAAATAAGTTAAACCTGTAAGGAGTTACCATACTTTACTTTTCTTAAATCTTTGAATTACGTGTGTGCGGTAAAGTACCTACCTAGGGTAAGAAGTTGCTTGATTGTATGTAGCTACATACCCAATCTCACATATCCACTTCATCTTACTTACTATTCTGAGTAAATTTTTGTATCTAGCTAACTAGTTAACTTCTCAATATGCTATGTATCAACTGATAAAATTTATGCCAAATTCAATCCAAATCTTCTGGAACTCATACCATATAAAAAACTTAAAAGCTAGCTAACTATAATAACGGGAGAAAATGGAGTTCATCTTTCTTTTGCTTTCCTATATTATTTAGTGATCTTATATGATTTAATTTATCTTTCTATTATACTTTACAGGTGCATTGAATGTTATGAGGGGCAGAGACAACGGTTTGCCCGACTACAACACAGTGAGGAAGTGTTTCAAGCTGCCAAAGGTTGAAACCTGGGAAGAGATCAATGCTGCCCTGGCAAGCAAGGATCCTGAAATCTTCAAAAACCTCAAGGAGCTGTACAAGGATGATCTGGATGACATAGATCTGTTAGTGGAATTGGTTTCGAATATTATCAAATAGCTAGCAACAGTAAAATGCCTGAGTTATGAAGTACTGAGTTATGAAGTACTGAGTTATGAAGTACTGAGTTATGAAGTACTGAGTTATGAAGTACTGAGTTATGAAGTACTGAGTTATGAAGTACTGAGTTATGAAGTACTGAGTTATGAAGTACTGAGTTATGAAGTACTGAGTTATGAAGTACTGAGTTATGAAGTACTGAGTTATGAAGTACTGAGTTATGAAGTACTGAGTTATGAAGTACTGCGTAATGGAGAACTGAATTATGAAATGCGCTCGGGTTTTCTAGGTTTGAATTATAAAAAAGGATAAACGTCAAGATTTGTGTCATAGTTATTCCTCACAGACTATAAATTTATGATTTTAATTATAGAAAACTATCGGTGAACTCGAGATATGAAAAGGCTTTGAGTAAAGAAGGAACTTATAATTCATAATTCAGGAGCTTCACTGTTTTAGGTGTTTAATTGTTATAATTATGGATGTCACATTAGTCTTAAAAGTTGGTATAGAACTATAGACTAATTCCTTCAAACTGTGTTCCAAGCTTTGAAAAATACGTTTTATTATTTACTGTTTTAAATTTTATGCTAAACTTCTCTTCGAGTTAATTATAGATTGAAACAAATTCCTGGGAGTCTAGCTTAAGAACGCAAATTGTAGATTGCGAACTGTTTCTTTTTCAGTTACATTGGAGGAATGTTGGAGTCTTCAGATGGTCCAGGTCCTCTCTTCAGAGCCATCATCAAAGAACAGTTCATCAGACTTAGAGACGCGGACAGGTTCTGGTTTGAGAACGAAGAAAATGGGTGAGTTATGATAATGCACCGTGTTTTTAAACATAGCTATTTAGCAATAACTGTACTTAGCTATAGTTTTTTATTTTTTTATAAAACGATTTAATCATTTTTCCTACAATTAGCTACCTCTCATAAATAAATAAATTTTGTATCATTGGTTTCCTTTATTAACAGTAGCTAGCTACCTACAGAATGTATTTGCCACCAGTTTGGCACTATAGTAAACAGAAATAACTAATACAATTGAAAATTATTCAATATGGGATTAGAACCTGTTTTAGGAATACAATTGAAAATATATTCTATAGCTATAGGCTTAGAACAAGGACACAGCAGAGCAGTAAGAAGATATCCAGTTGAGCGTTAATCTAATCATGTTTGTCTTTCTCAGGATGTTCTCAAGAGAAGAGATTGAAGATATTCTGAAGCTTTCCCTTTGGGACATTATTGTGAACGCTTCTTCCATCACCCCCGAAGAGATTCAGAAGAACGTGTTCTTCCATCTTGATGGGGATGTCTGTCCCCAGCCCATGCAACTCAACGGCACCACCATGGAGCCCTGCCCCTACCTGCTCGGCTTCGACTACTTCAGGGTAAAGACTCTTTTCTAGTGTTGAGCAATTTATCTATTTACTTCAAGAGTTGTTTAATAATTTATCTATACATATATAGCTATATAAAAATGTATTGTAGTAGCTATGATTACTCTTCTTAATGAGACTGTTATCTGATTATTGAACAGAATTTTTAGCCCCGTGGGGCTCTATCATGAAGCTGTCTGTGGTTAATTATTTAATGCACCTTGCAGTTTTAGAGGATAGCGCAAGGGTTATGCTCTTCAACTACGAGGTCTTCGTATTTTTGTGTTAGGTAGGCTCGTAGGCTTCCTTTACTATCAACTCATCCGTGAGTGCAGCCACCGTTGCTTGTGTCCCTTTACGTCACATTGATCGGTAAGGAATGTGACGTAAAGGGTTCACAGAGCCACTTTCGATTCTGACTGCTTCCTTGTTAGCTACTATTTAATTTCCATTCAGATATTAAACACCTGTTAATTAATTATTAGAGCTTGCTATTATTTAATGACATGAGTGGTTAGATTAATATGGTCACCGCCATCGCTGTTACATATAGTCAATAGTCATACACCATTCATAATAGCTAATATTTATATTGACTGAAACTGTTTTCATGAGCCCTTGCAATAAATTATGATCAAAGTATTATTGAGTTTTGATATAGCTGCATAAATGTATTGCTATTTTTTATGGTCAATTATCAGTACGTTTTTCACACTACTCCTTCCAATTCTCTCTAGAGTCTACATTCTAAATCTTCTCTCCTTTGCAGGACTCCGAAGTGGCGTACATCTACTCATGCATCCTCCTTCTCGCCATCCCCATCATCATAGGAGGCATGGCCTACTCCACCATCAAATGGCAGAACTCCAAGAGGAGGAAGTTCAAGATTCACCAGGAGGAGATGGTTAATGGTCGCAGTGCTGACAAGATGATGGTGAAGGAGTGGCTACATCAGGTAGCTAACTATTGAGAAAATTAGTCTGGTAAATCATATTAGTTATATAGCTATTCGATGTTTTTTTCTAAATAAAGTGAGTTGATCGGTTCCACATCTTCAGTCATATAAGAAAAAATATATAATTATTAGCTTATCATTATTTAACTCTTATTTTTATTCTTTTTACTTTACCAATTAAAATTAATATAAAAAAAAGCTAGCTATAGCTATCGCTTTTTCTTATATGACCGTATATGTGAAATCGACCGATAGCTCGTAATTGCCCTAGTAGCTACCTGATATTATTTGGTTGCCTAAATCTTTTTAAAATATAAGTTCCCAAGTGTAAGATCTCCATTTATTTAATGACTAAGGCAATTATATTATTCAGTTTTATCCAATATCTTTATTTTATCCAGAATTACAAGCGTCTCGTGAAAGTGAAATTTGGGCCAAAGGAAGAAATCTGCACAGTGAATCGCAAAGGCGAAAAGTTACGCACGGTATCGCTCAAAGGAATCGAGAAACTCTCAGTCGAAGTCACGCAAGACTTGCACCGTAAGCCAATGGTCCTGATCAGGGTCCCTAAAGACCATGACTTGGTCCTCGAGTTCCAGAATGAGGCCTATCGGAAAAAGTTCTTGAACAAACTTGAACAGTTACTGCGAGAATACTCTAAACAAATGGAAGTTCTACACGCCTTCAAAGAAGAGATGTTGGCTAACGCTGAAACTAACGAGCGACGTAAGAAGCGTCTCGAACATTTCTTCCGCGAAGCTTACGCTCTGACTTTCGGTTTGAAACCTGGCGAAAAGAGAAATCTACCTGAGGAATTCAGTGACGTTTCTTCCACTGTGATGAGAACTTCATTGTCCAAGAAAGAATTCGCTCGAGCACTCGGTATGAAGCCTGATGAAGTTTTCGTGAAAAGGATGTTCAACGTGGTCGACAAAGATGGCGATGGTCGGATATCTTTCCAGGAGTTTTTGGACACTGTTGTTCTCTTTTCGAAAGGTGCAACCGATCACAAGCTGCGTATTATTTTCGACATGTGTGACTATGACCGAAATGGAGTAATAGACAGGAGCGAACTGTCAGAGATGCTAAAGTCTTTGGTTGACATTGCCAAGACTCAAAAACTTTCTGATGACGAGGTAAGTTATCTGTAAATTGCTCAATTTTTCTTAATTATGTCGCTGGTTTAGGCCCATTTTATACTAGCGAATAAAGTGCTGCGTTTTACGGTTTTACCGCCCAGTATAGATTGAAAGAGTTTCTACTGCGATTAAAATGCCGTGTTTTCATCGCCTACTATAGATTGATTTTAAGAGCCGTAAATTGGGCGGTTAAAGCGCGGCTTTTATTCGCTTGTATAAATTTGGCCTTAGGTTAATTACTGTGTTATATTTTTATTTAAATTACTCCTTGTACAGTATGAAGAATTAAAAAATTACCTGAATGTTCAAAAAATCAAATGAAACATAGTCTTTAAGTGAATCTTTTAGCCTTACCTAATCAACCATTCCTTTTTCCGTACACAGGTCAGTGAACTCATTGACGGAATGTTCAAATCTTCTGGTTTGAAGGAGAATGAATCCCTAAGTTACGAGGACTTCAAGAAACTAATGAAGGAATACAACGGAGACTTCATTGCCATTGGTCTTGACTGCAAAGGAGCCAAACAAAACTTCTTGGACACCTCAACCAACGTGGCAAGGTAGGAACTAATTTTTCAACTCTTCCGGCACAGTTTTTTTTTCATTATTCTCCTATAGCTACCATTGAAACAAATGACATAAATAGATAAAAAGGACATTTTTGATTAAAGCGTTTGTGATTATGACCTTATTTGAATATATTGATAGTTATGTGACCCTTGACCTCACTAGTTAGTGACCTGACGAATAATTTTTCTGTTTTTTTTTCTGTACCACCTGACAGTTCGAGAAATCACCCAGGGTAAGTACTGACAACTGACAAGATATGGTAACTGGTGACTTATTGTAACTGTAGACACTATAACTGAGGACTCTGTAACTATAGACACTAACTATACAAAAACTTTCATAACAATTCTCCAGCTATATTCAACTGTATTTAATTTTACTGCAAATACAAAACAATATTTAATTACAAATGTTGAATTCCAGTCCTAATTAATCTAATCATGAAACAAAATGTTTGTTTTTTTAAAGTGAAATTCTATATAATGGCGTATAGCCTAGAAGCCGTTTTTGATGGATTAAGAAGGCCTGGAACTGTTGTAATTTGGATTATGTATAGTCTGTTTACTTGCAGTTTTAAAGGATAGCGCTAGGGTTATGCTCTTCAACTACGAGGTCTTAGATTTTGGGTTAGGTTGACTCATAGGCTTCATTTACTATCACCTATTCATTTTCCTCTTCCATCCGTGAGTGCATTGATATTTGGCAACCTTTCCTTGTAATTTGACTGTATCTAATCACAGAGTAGCATTTTTGTATTCAAGAGCATTTTCATTGGAGAGTAGTAGATAAATTTTCCTAAAGCCACTTTCCTGACTATTTCATTTCTTAATCCCTTTCATTATTTTCTCCTAATTGGTTTCTCCAATGCCGTAAATGTTTAAATTCCTAAAATTAATCATACCTTTTTTTCAGAATGACAAGTTTCCACATCAACGAACTGAAGCAGCACAACAGACACTGGATGCTGAAAAAATACGACACCCTTGAGACTTACCTGGAGGAAAACAGACAGAACGTGTTCTACCTCATTGTCTTCTACGTCATCACCATCGCGCTATTCCTTGAGAGATTCGCTTGTGAGTTCCCCTTTTTATTTTTTTTCTTCTAAAATATGGAATGGAGAGAATTGTCATGATCAATTTCATAGACTGGTGGTAGATGACTTTGTTCATTGAGCCACTTTCCTTTCTGAATGAGACTTCCAGTTCTTGTATTTAATTTCCTTAGCGAAATACAAGGCAGTATTTATGCAGCTTCACCTCATCTCAATCGACCTGCACTTCTTACAATTCACCATTCTCTTGCCTACTCAATAGTTAGCCAGTCAATTATTATCTATGGAAAATCCTACCGTGCTCATATTAATAGAATATAAATTTCAATGAATAAAATTTTACGAATTATTTTAAAAGTGAAATACAGTGTCAATCACGTTCCTTTAATTTCTACCAGTAAAATGTTCTTAGATGATATTAAACTTTTAACATTTGAACACCTTTGTTATTATTTGTTATTGAAATTTATTAGATGTGCTTTTTGTTATGATGTTAGTTTGTTTGGTAGGTATTTTAGCACGTTTTTACCACAGCATGACCATAACACCCGAGCTTTTAAATTTATTTTACCTCCAGTTAGACTGGAAATTTAAAAACGGTCTACTATTTTCCAAGCTTTTTAATGATTCCCCCACTTTTTTAACATTAAAAAGGTCTAATTATTTTTTTAAAAATCTGTACAAAGATTTTATGATGAAAAAATACCATGATGATTTTATGTAGTAATGATACCTAGTCATTTTTTTATCTAATTAACTTTCTATTACTTTGTATATAACCCCCATGTAACTCTTCCTACTATTCCTATACTTTTATCCCTCCAGTTTTTAACATATACGGGATTGCTCGTTTTTATACCCATTGATATTTTGATATTTGCTTTGTGTTGAGTTTAATAAATGAAAAAAAGGATGGCGACCTTTGGTTCCGAAACAGACGTTAAAACCAAATTAAATTACGTAGCTATGTTTAATTATACTTCAGAAAAAAACTCTTAAAGTATAGCTACTGTCACCAATTATGCCACATCGAATAGTTTCAAGTAAGGTAAGTTAGGGATTATTGGTCGGTTTCACATCTTCGGTCCTATAAGAAAAAATGCTATATAGAGCTAATACTATTTAATCTTTAATTTTATTGGTATCCATGATACCTGCAGCAGGTATCATGGATACCAATCAAATTAAATAATAATGATTAGCTATATCATCTTATATGACCGAAGATGTGAAGCGTACCGATAATTCATAACCTCTCCTAAGTAGAATCATTAGCTATTGCAAATAACGAATAATCTCCATAACACCACCCCTCCCTGTTTCCAGACTATTCCTTCATGTCTGAGCACACTGACCTGAGGCACATCATGGGTGTGGGGATAGCAATCACTAGAGGCTCTGCTGCCTCCCTCAGCTTCTGCTACTGTCTCCTACTCCTCACCATGTCTAGGAACCTCATCACCAGACTCAAGGAGTGGTCCATACAGCAGTACATACCCCTAGACTATCACGTGCAGGTTAGTTAATGGTTGTTTTATCATCTTGTTATTTGCATTACTTAAAAATTATGAAATTTGGTGGGAAGATTGGTCTATGTCCAGGAACAATTTGGTTTATATTTTGGCAAGGCCATTGCCCATTTGTAACTCAAAAAGTATTCAACCAAATTGCCTAAATTTTGGGTGGGACGATTGGTCATTATCTTAAAATTATATACGTCTGCTCAATAGAGTTGAATTTGCAGTTTTGGCTTCTAAATGATATCAGAATTTCTAATATTCTATTCTCCTTTACAGTTCCACAAGATCGTAGCTCTGACGGCAACCTTTTTCAGCATTCTCCACGCCACAGGTCACATGGTTAACTTCTACCACGTCTCTACGCAACCTCTGGAGAACCTGAGATGTTTAACCAGAGAGATTGCATTCTCCAGTGACCAGAAACCTACCATAAGTTTCTGGCTCTTCAATACCATTACCGGTAAGTCATTAGCTACCGGTAATTCATTATTAATAAGTCATTCTTATAACCGGTAAGTCAGTCTTATCTTCAGCTTCTGGCTCTTCAACACCATTACCGGTAAGTCATTAGCTACCGGTAATTCATTATTAATAAGTCATTATTATAACCGGTAAGTCATTCTTATCTTCAGCTTCTGGCTCTTCAACACCATTACCGGTAAGTCATTAGCTACCGGTAATTCATTATTAATAAGTCATTCTTATAACCGGTAAGTCAGTCTTACCATCAGCTTCTGGCTCTTCAACACCATTACCGGTAAGTCATTAGCTACCGGTAATTCATTATTAATAAGTCATTATTATAACCGGTAAGTCGGTCTTACCATCAGCTTCTGGCTCTTCAACACCATTACCGGCAAGTCATTTGCTACCGGTAATTAATTATGAATAATTCACTCTTACCATCAGCTTCTGGCTCTTCAACACCATTACCGGTAATTCTTAGATCTCTAACTCATCAGGTATCAGCATGGTAATACCATTCTCCTTAGTCTTCTTAACCAGACTGATGTACATATTTTACATTATAATTTTACTTAATCTTAAGGTTCACTTATATTTGGTTGTAAGTGAGCCTTATAGATTTACCCATTAGTTATGAATAAGTAATATATTGACATAATTATTATTGCTAGGGTAAGTTAAGAAGTATCGGTCGGTACCACTTTTTCATATAAGAAAAAACGATAGCTATAATATTATTTTCTATTAATTGCAGGTATCATGGATACCAATAAAAGTAAAATAAGATATATAGTTTTTTCTTCTAAGACCAAAATGTGGAACCAACTTTTAATTCGTAACTTACCCTAGTAATTCAGGGCCGTGATAATAATCCTTAGCTAGATCGTATAGCAGCTGTTAAACATAATGCTACCTAAAGGCTGATTCACACATCACCGGGATCCGTCCGGCACGTCACCGGTCTGTCTCCGTCACTCTCCTCTCAGTGATTCGGTGTCAGTGAAAAAATATATCGTTACATTAATTTCAACGGACATATTCACACAGTACCGGCTCCCCTCAGTGATAAAAAAATCACTGATCGGTGACGTTCCTGACTGATATCGGTGACGTGTGAAGCAGCCTTAATTCAGCCTTTAGATATATTTTAATTCCACACCTCTATCCCATTCTCTTGTTACAGGTATAACTGGCATAGCTCTGTTCATAATAATGTGCATTATAGTTATCTTCGCCCATCCCACCGTACGACAAAAGGCTTACAAATACTTCTGGGCCACTCACCAGCTCTACGTGTTTCTCTACATACTCAGTCTGTTGCATGGACTTGCTAGGTTGACTGGCTCACCTAGGTCAGAAAATTGGGAAAAAGTGTCCATAACTGAACTGTTATTGGGTTGTGACAATATGCAATCATAAAAATGAATCATAGACGAAACGAAATAGTATTGAACACTATATAGCTAAAGCTGGTTTAGATTTATTAAATACTTTATTTATGGTTTTAGAAGTATATTTTCACAACCCTAGTTATGACATTTAAATATTTCTGTAAATCTCGCGTTAATAATTTTTGTTTAAATAGAAAAATATTGTTTCTTTTAATTTTGATTATCTCTTTTTAATTCATGGTTCACAATGTTTTATGGCCAGTGAATTCATCTTTTTTGAAAAATTGAAACAATGAAATATATCTTAATATATAAATAGCGTGAACTCGAATAGAAATTGATGATAGTTAAATAATTGATTATCTTAAAAGTTAATTTCTGAATAAATGAATTGAAATTTTGTCATCAAAGGTCAAGATCTCTATTTTGTTTCAACTTAACTTGTGTAGCTATACTTCTTATTAATTTTGATGAAATTTTCTCTTCTTTAGGTTTTGGATGTTCTTCATCATTCCCGGTATCATCTTCATGGTTGACAAGATCATCACTCTCAGGACTCGGTACATGGAGCATGACATCATTGAGACAGAACTCCTACCCTCAGATGTAGTCAAAGTTAAATTCTACAGGTACATGAAATTTCGTTCATTTAGTTCTTCAATTTATTTTTGCGAAAAAATGATATTAGGAACCAAAACACTAACTAGGTAGCTATAGTTTGCTTATATTGATTATTTAAAAATGATATTAGGAACCAAAACACTAACTAGGTAGCTATAGTTTGCTTATATTGATTATTTAAAAATGATATTAGGAACCAAAACACTAACTAGGTAGCTATAGTTTGCTTATATTGATTATTTAAAAATGATATTAGGAACCAAAACACTAACTAGGTAGCTATAGTTTGCTTATATTGATTATTTAAAAATGATATTAGGAACCAAAACACTAACTAGGTAGCTATAGTTTACTTATATTGATTATTTAAAAATGATATTAGGAACCAAAACACTAACTAGGTAGCTATAGTTTGATTATATTGATTATTTAAAAATGATATTAGGAACCAAAACACTAACTAGGTAGCTATAGTTTGATTATATTGATTATTTAAAAATGATATTAGGAACCAAAACACTAACTAGGTAGCTATAGTTTGATTATATTGAATATTTCACATATTTTATAGTTTCTATAGAATTATTCCAGAGTATCAAATCAAAGAATTACAGAATTTTTGAGTCAGATAAAAAATTGAAAACTTCGGCATTCTTCAACTTTGAAATATCTGTTATTTCATAATACCAGACTCTAGTCTCTCCCATAAAAAGTTTAGCAATATGATGATTTAGATATGATTTAGCATCAAATAAATACGACATATATCTTCTACATCCACAATGCATAACGTGTCTGTTTTCCTCACCCAGACCCCCAAACTTCAAGTACCAGAGTGGCCAGTGGGTGAGATTGTCCTGTACCGCTTTTCTGCAGAGTGAATACCACTCCTTCACCCTCACCTCCTCCCCCCACGAGAACTTCCTCTCATGCCACATCAAGGCCCACGGACCTTGGACTTGGAAACTGAGGAAATTCTTTGACCCACACAATTACGTGCATGACGAGGAAAACCCACCTAGGGTAACTATCTAACTAATTATCTAATGAAATCAATACTTTATTGTCATAATTTTGTATTTTTTCCATATCTCAAAGGTATTGAATGACTCATTTCCTTAAGAACAAATATTTATTTAGCTACTCATTGTTATACGTATCAAATACAAAAGAAAATACAAAATGTAATTTAGCAATTTTGATAATGTAAATATCTAATTTAGAAGGTAATCTAAATAATTCTCCCGATAATCAATGTTGAACTATAAAGTTAATTAAAGTTAATATTACTATCTTCGCAAATTGTTTAAGTTCATGTTTTAGTCAGTATTTATTTATTTTTTCTCTATTTCTCTTCAGATTCGTTTAGAAGGCCCCTATGGCGGAGGCAATCAGGACTGGTACAAGTTTGAGGTTGCGGTGATGGTAGGGGGTGGTATCGGTGTCACACCGTACGCTTCCATCCTCAATGACTTGGTGTTTGGCACATCTACCAACCGCTACTCGGGAGTGGCGTGTAAGAAGGTATGTTATTACCTGGGCTGTGACAATATGCTTTTAAAATCATAGACCCTGGGAATATTATAGACGGATGGAATTAAAGACTATTGAATCGTTCTAAACCAGCGTTATATAGTATTCGATACCATTTCGTTTCGTTTATGATGTTCTTAAGATCTATGATTTTAAGAGCATATTGTCTCAACCCTAGTTATTACATTTAGAAAGGTGTGTTAGACAGTTAGAGGAACAGGGAATTGCTCTTGTTTATTCTTTTTGTAGCGGTGTGCAGTTAAATCGCATTTCTATCGTTAGGATTTCGAGATGCCGCCGGTTAAAAAATATTTTTTTATTATTTAGCTAAATGAAATTGTTTATATTTCAACTTTATCGTCAAGATAAAACTAATAATTTCTTGAATACCTTTTTAATTATTTTTCAAAACATTTTTGAATAGCTAGCTATTTATTAAAAAATAGCTAACCTTTCTAATTAATTATTAAAAAATAATTATTTATTGTAGAAACATTTTTGATTATCTATAAATTATTTTTTTATTATTTTCAAAATGCTTACATTTTTTTCCACATTCAGAATCACTAACTCCCTCTTTCCAGGTCTATTTTCTCTGGATCTGCCCCACTCACAGACAGTTCGAGTGGTTCATCGACGTACTGAGGGAGGTGGAACGTAACGACGTTACAGACGTTCTGGAGATGCATATTTTCATCACTCAGTTCTTCCATAAGTTTGACTTGAGAACGACGATGTTGGTGAGAAACGCTCATTTCAAAATTTATTCTTTATTAAGCATGAAAAACGTCCAAAACATCCTTTATTTCTATTTTTTTCTAATTCCTAAAATTATACGGGTTATTTAAAAGATTTATATCCATATCTAAAGCCCATTTAACACGGGCGGTTTTCTTAATGCCGCGACAACAAAAATGGAGCATTAAAGAAGCGCTTAATCTAACTGGACATGCAAAAACACGGTTATACGGTCGTAACGTTATTTTCCTGTACCCATTTTTTTTGCTGCCGCATGAAAGAAAACGCCCGTGTGAAAGTGGTTTAAAGCACATTGTTAGTTTTCGTTAAATGCATTTTTATTATTTTGTAACCTTCGTGTTAACTGTTAGGCTATAGGTTAGTTACCACTTTCACTGACTGAATTCTTTTCTTGTACCTGCAGTACATCTGCGAGAACCACTTCCAAAGACTGAGCAAACGCAGCATGTTCACTGGTCTCAAGGCCATCAACCATTTCGGCAGACCGGACATGACAGCCTTCTTGAAGTTCGTACAGAAGAAACACAGCTATGTGAGTGGGATGAAAGTTAAATATGTTCTTTTTTATATACAGTAGCTACAACTCCTAGTTTAGGTCTGTATAGTGAACCATCCTGATTAGTAGAGTCCTAAGTAGTGAAGTAGCCTGTATTGTTTTGAAAAGAACTTTTTGTTTATTGTAGTATTTTATAGATCAGTTTCTTATAGCTACATTCTTGAAAGTTGAGCCCAATATAATGAAGTAAGCTCTAATTAATTTACTACTTGTAGTTCATTTGTGTTATTATTAATAATTTTTCATTTTTGCAGGTGTCCAAAATAGGTGTTTTCAGCTGTGGTCCAAACCCCCTGACGAAGAGCATAGACAGCGCAGTGGAGAACGTTAACAACCTCAGGAGACTGCCTAGGTTCATCCACAACTTCGAGAACTTTGGCTAACTCTTCATTTTCCTCTTTTATTTTGTTCTTTTATCCTATTTGCTAAAATCTCGTTACTCTTTATTTGGGATTATCTCTTGTTTTTTTTTTGTTCTTCACCATTTCTTTCTGTCTTTTAGTTATTACTCTTCAGTTTTATCTTTTATAAATATGTTTTTTTGGAAAAAAGAAAAACGTAAGCAGAATTGAACAAATTTGTTCATTTTTCTATTTTTTTTTTGAATATTTTATTTTGAATATTTATACTGAGTTTGGTATAAAAATCATTTAAGTTTTGTAATGTACACTTTTAAGTAAACTAAATTTTCATTCCAATTAGATTTCATATTATTGAAATTTACGTGACTGAGTTCATTTTTTACTCAATAATTCTGGTACAAAATTAATTATAATAAACCCTTGATTATCCTGCTATACAGATTTTCATACTCAGTTCAAGTGACAAAATATGATTATATAAGATTATTGTAAATTATAATAATTTCTTTTTAGTTTTGTTTGTTAATTTATTAGTTTCAACCCAACGTCATCTTCAATAGGGCAAGTTCCAAATTATCGGACAGTTCCACGTTTTCGATCATTTAATTAAAAAGTTTTAAATCAATCATTTAATTTTTATTGGTGATAACCGAATTAGAAATTAATTAGCAATATTTATGAAATGAATACTCATGTTATATTTAAATAACGCTTATTGCTGTAATTAGTTTTCGCTGTTCTAAATTAGTTTTTACAGAGTAAAGATAAGACATATGTGATACTGATAGGTAATGTATTTTGCCATTATATATATGGTTTGTAAATAATATTTTGGTGATATCATAATTTTATACTTTATTATACTTCCTATTTTGAGTAAAAATAATTTCTATAATTTTATTTTAATATCCTTTTTTTTCTATTTCATTGATAGCGCTAATAAGAAATGTCATAAAGCGTATACTTCAGAACCGAAGTCTCTTGTACTTTTTTTTCGATTTATGCTGCTACTTTTTATTGTTCTTGAAATGGTTTGAAATCCTTATTAATTTGGTTAATTTAATTTAATCCAGTTTGTGATTATAAGTAATTAGGTGATTTATTTTGCGATATAATATAATTGAGATAATTATTGCAAATGGTCTGCAAATGTATTTTTTTTTGCCATCCTCTGAAAAATGTATTGCAATAATAACAGAATTAATTCTTTTAAAATTTTCATCATTCTTTGCCCACTAAGATGTAACAAATGAAAATATGTATTGAGTTCAGAGATTTAGGTTTTCATAATAGTCTACCCTCTATTATTTTCTATGACACCTTTCACAAAGAAAATAATTTTCCTAGAGTAACCATCTTATTTTGAAAATATTTGAAACTAGAAAATATTACAAAATTAACCTGTACACAGATATCTAAATATACCTTTCTCTATCTACAGGGTGTTTCAGAATTGTGGCAACTTAGGGTAAATTTTCATATAATAAAACATGAAAGTTAATTTGAATTTAAAAGTATAAAGGTGAATATAGTAAGTAAACGATACAGCGTTTCCATTATTCGATTTACCAAGTCCTATATTACGAACTACAGTTTTCAGTCCAAGAGCAAATGCATCACAAGCGGTACTTATCTTCATTCGGACTTGCTTCTCATTCCACTTGCAATTTTGCTTTCAGGAACTAGGAGGAGGTGTGAAGAGTAGCTGAGACCCTTGTGTCCAACATTGGCCAGATAAAATGTTTAACGGATTAAGGTCTGGACTCCTTCCTGGCCAGCCATCTTTTCCTATGAAGGATGTATAATGTTCCTTTGAATCTATGTTTGGATCAAGTTGTAGCAGTGTGAAGGTGCTGGAACCCATTAATGACTCCATGGTGAACCCTGAAAGTGTTCTTCAGCCTATGGCAGCGACTTCGATTCCAGAATATGAGAAAAGCACCATTCTGATTTCAACTTGAGCCCTCAAGGCACAAATAGGAGAGAAGGTCTTCCAGTGGCTGTCCTGGAAGCCCAAACCGCATTTTGACGTCTCGTCACAATTCTACCTTCGTCTGATCTTTAGGATCTCCAAACTCAGACATTCTGATGGTTGAAAACTTTATGAATATCGAATTTCTTCTTTCTGTAAACACCAAATTAAGAAGCGTGCCTTCAGTTATCTCCTTTTGGATTTGATACCTTTTCATTGCCTCATAATGATCATTAAGTTAATACAGTTTCAGCCTTTTCAATTGATTTCTTTTCTCAGACCTACTATCAGTACACTATATATTAAAGTTTTGTTAACAACTGCTTCTGCAGCCAGTTAGTCAGCCACTTTGCTATGAGATTGACGTGGGTCTCTATGAAACTTATTTTTATCAATTTTTAACTGTGATCTTCGTTTATGATCTCGTCTTTGTTTACAAGAATTGAAAACTCCTAAAAGACGATAACGTCTGACACAATTCAGAAATTGCCCCCAGGGGCTCCATCCTGAAGCTGTCTGTGGTGAATGGAAGAAAAGGGGCGTGGCGTCCCTTGGGCCCCGAACTGTTGTAATTTGGATTATGGATTGTCTTTTTTTCATTTTTACCATGTTTATCATTTTTTTAACGCTATTTGCAGTTTTAGAGGATAGCGCTAGGGTTATGCTCTTCAACTACGAGGTCTTAGATTTTGTGTTAGATAGGCTCGTAGCCCGCATTTACTATCATCTCTTCATTTTCCTCTACCATCTGTGAGTGCAGCCACCAGTGCTTGTGTCCCTCTTCGTGACATTCCTTGGTAAGTGACTGCATTCACGGAGTAGCTTTTCTGCATCCATGAGCATTGTCACCGACGGTGGTAAGTGACTTTTTTCATGGAGCCACTTTCCTCTCTGACTGCTTCTTGCAGTCCCTTGTATTCCATTTCCTTTTGACGTCAGCGATATGGCCTCTGGTTCTGAAGCAGACGTTAAACCCCAACTAAAAAAATTCAGAAATTGATAGATTCGATGGACAAGCGTCTTTGAAAGTGGTTGGAAAGGGGGAAAATCAAACCTGATATTAATTTAAAATTAGTAGTTTTTTGCAGTATGTAAATGAATATTTCCTAAAATTTCTAAGGGAAACTATTGAGTTGAACCTATTTTATCGCAAAAAAAACACACCTGGCAAAAAAGGTGAAACATGTAAGTTTATATATCTACAGATCGAGTATTAAAATATTTTCTCCCGCAACGAATATTGAGAAAATCTGTAACGCGCTATTCGCTGCATTGGACAATAATTGTCATCAAATAGAACATTTGAGGTGTTAATTAATCAATAACATATTTGCTTTTATTGGAAGCTATTCTATTTCACACTGTGTTCATTTTTTGCTAATATAGGGGCTTGAGTTCAGTGTATATTTTGTATAGTTCTTTACTCAATAAATAATATCATCAAAAAGATTTTCTGATTTTTCTCGTCTTTGAAATATTTTTTTTAAAACAAATAGTACATAAAAATAATACCGTAAAACGAGGTAAAAGCATAGTAGGTTAGGGCAGAGTTTAAATAACCTCTAATAATATGCTATTTTAATTGTTTCATTAAAACAACAAATACCTTTGTATTTAACCTCATTTCAAAATTTTGCAGTACCTCAACATTTTCCTATAAAAAAAATTACCATTTTATCTCATTTCAAAAGATTTATTCAACTGAAAATACTGCAGTTAAAGGTGCCAAATAAACCCGATACTAATTGTGACGTCGTCTGCAACCAAACAAAACAGTCTGTGATTGGCCATGAGTTTATTACATAATATTTTAGAACTAAGGTCTACGATCATTATTCCGCAAACCGCATACAATTCGGTTCAGTAAACATTTTATTATTTGCTTTTAAAGTTGTTTAATACTCAGTGAGCAACAATTGGGCGAATCACTAACATGACGCTGAGAAAGAAGATTGTACACTCTTTGTTTTGATTGTAAATTTAGATTTTTAAACAAACAATGAGTTTTTGGCATTCGTTTAAGATATTAATTGTTTCTAAAGTATATAAACGGTTCTATGATAAGTTTATCTGATTTTATACCTTTACACGAATATTAAATAGATTCATTAAACCAAATACCTAGTTGTCAATCAAAACAAATTGTGTACATTCTTTGTCTTCTGACTGAAAATTAGAAAGTCGGAAGTAAAGTAGGTTTTGTAGTGTTTTGATTATCAAAATCTTTAAAAGCATATAAAAAAAATATGCTCTCAAATTTTATGCAGTTTGCAGTAAAATGATAAGAAACATTAGCCTCGTTGATTTAAGCAATAAAAAAATTTGCTTGGAGGGGACCTTTAACATCTGTTTCTATGAATGTTTAGATAATATTACTGTTCAAATTAATATATTTGATCACATCAATTACATTTTTTTTTTGTTATAAATTATTTCATTTCAGTTAATAATATTTTCACCATTTTTCCAACTATTGCATGAAAAAAAAATCAAGAATACGGAATCTAGAGAGAAATTTTCAAGGTGTCTAAAAAATTAAATATTAATATTTTGATTATTTTTGCTACTATTACATGAAAAAAAACTAATTAAGAACAGGAAATAAAGAGAACTTTTAAGCTTTCAGTATCCTCTCTACATTTTCTCATACAGTAACCAATATTAAAACTTACACTCGAAAATAAATCTAACACTGACTGATAGGAAGCAACAAAACTGAATTTTATTATTTTCATATTAATTCTTTCACAAAACTTCAAAACGTTTTTAGAAAAGAAACATCTGTACTTTTCAAACAAATTCACAGGTACTCTTTTCGTCCCTTTCCTTAGTAATTGGGTGGATGTATTCACGGAGTAGCTTTTTTACATCCACAAACTTTACCACCGAATTATGGTAGGTGTCTTTGATCATGGAGCCACTTCCGTGTCTGACTGCTACTACTAAGTCCTTTACATTCCGTTTGACGTCAATAATATAGCCTTTGATTTCAAAGTTAAACCTCTTACCATATTCTCTATTTAAATTATTAACTCTGATGCAACATATCGCCATTGAAGTCTAATATTCCTATAGATTGATATTGTGTACAGTAACTAAATGAGAAATTAGTTGAGTAACCAGAATATAATCAGAATAAGGTAATACAGTGGAACTATTCTATAGTGAACTCTTCTTGAATGTAGAGTCCCGAATAAGAGAACTACCCCGTATAGTGAACAAATTTCCTTCAGTCTGCCATAAAAAGGCAAATAGTTTTCTAAAAACTGTTGCTATTCATGGTATACTAAAGAAAAATTTGTATACTATGCGGTGTAATTCTCTTGCTCTGGGTTGTACATTCACTATAGAGGACAATATGGAGGAATTCTTCTGTATACAGTACCTACTATATAGCGTGAGGGGAAGAATGCCCACGGACAAAATGCCTAATAGTCAAAATGCCTAATGGAAAATATGCCTAACTAACAAAATGCCTAACGGACAAAATGCCTAATAGTCAAAATGCCTAATAGTCAAAATGCCTAATAGTCAAAATGCCTAATGGAAAATATGCCTAACTAACAAAATGCCTAACGGACAAAATGCCTAATAGTCAAAATGCCTAATGGAAAATATGCCTAACTAACAAAATGCCTAAATAACAAAATGCCTAACAGACAAAATGCTTAACTAACAAAATGCCTAACTAACAAAATGCCTAAATAACAAAATGCCTAACAGACACAATGCCTAACAGACAAAATGCCTAACTAACAAAATGCCTAACTAACAAAATGCCTAAATAACAAAATGCCTAAATAACAAAATGCCTAAAAGACACAATGCCTAACAGACAAAATGCCTAACTAACAAAATGCCTAACTAACAAAATGCCTAAATAACAAAATCCCTAACAGACAATATGCCTAACTAACAAAATGCCTAACTAACAAAATGCCTAACTAACAAAATGCCTAACTAACAAAATGCCTAACGGAAAAAATATCTAACTAACAAAATGCCTAACTAACAAAATGCCTAACTAACAAAATGCCTAACTAACAAAATGCCTAACGGAAAAAATATCTAACTAACAAAATGCCTAACGGACAAAATGCCTAACTAACAAAATACCTAACCAACAAAATGCCTTAATAACAAAATGCCTAACTAAAAAAATGCCTAACAGACAAAATGCCTAACTAACAAAATGCCTAACTAACAAAATGCCTAACTAACAAAATGCCTAACTAACAAAATGCCTAACTAACAAAATGCCTAAATAACAAAATGCCTAAATAACAAAATGCCTAACAGACAAAATGCCTAACTAACAAAATGCCTAACAGACAATATGCCTAACTAACAATATGCCTAACTAACAAAATGCCTAACTAACAAAATGCCTAACTAACAAAATGCCTAACTAACAAAATGCCTAACTAACAAAATGCCTAACGGAAAAAATATCTAACTAACAAAATGCCTAACTAACAAAATGCCTAACTAACAAAATGCCTAACTAACAAAATGCCTAACGGAAAAAAATATCTAACTAACAAAATGCCTAACTAACAATATGCCTAACTAACAAAATGCCTAACTAACAAAATGCCTAACTAACAAAATGCCTAACGGAAAAAATATCTAACTAACAAAATGCCTAACTAACAAAATGCCTAACAGACAATATGCCTAACTAACAAAATGCCAAAATAACAAAATGCCTAACTAACAAAATGCCTAACGGACAAAATACCTAACCAACAAAATGCCTTAATAACAAAATGCCTAACTAACAAAATGCCTAACAGACAAAATGCCTAACTAACAAAATGCCTAACTAACAAAATGCCTAACTAACAAAATGCCTAACTAACAAAATGCCTAACAGACAAAATGCCTAACTAACAAAATGCCTAACTAACAAAATGCCTAACAGACAAAATGCCTAACAGACAAAATGCCTAACTAACAAAATACCTAAATAACAAAATGCCTAAATAACAAAATGCCTAACTAACAAAATGCCTAACTAACAAAATGCCTAAATAACAAAATGCCTAAATAACAAAATGCCTAACAGACAAAATGCCTAACTAACAAAATGCCTAACTAACAAAATGCCTAAATAACAAAATGCCTAACTAACAAAATGCCTAACTAACAAAATGCCTAACTAACAAAATGCCTAACAGACAAAATGCCTAACTAACAAAATGCCTAAATAACAAAATGCCTAAATAACAAAATGCCTAACTAACAAAATGCCTAACAGACAAAATGCCTAAATAACAAAATGCCTAACAGACAAAATGCCTAACTAACAAAATGCCTAACTAACAAAATGCCTAACTAACAAAATGCCTAAATAACAAAATGCCTAAATAACAAAATGCCTAACTAACAAAATGCCTAACAGACAAAATGCATAAATAACAAAATGCCTAACAGACAAAATGCCTAACTAACAAAATGCCAAACAGACAAAATGCCTAACTAACAAAATGCCTAACAGACAAAATGCCTAACTAACAAAATGCCTAACTAACAAAATGCCTAACTAACAAAATGCCTAACTAACAAAATGCCTAACGGAAAAAAATATCTAACTAACAAAATGCCTAACTAACAAAATGCCTAACTAACAAAATGCCTAACTAACAAAATGCCTAACGGAAAAAATATCTAACTAACAAAATGCCTAACTAACAATATGCCTAACTAACAAAATGCCTAACTAACAAAATGCCTAACTAACAAAATGCCTAACGGAAAAAATATCTAACTAACAAAATGCCTAACTAACAAAATGCCTAACTAACAAAATGCCTAACTAACAAAATGCCTAACTAACAAAATGCCTAACGGACAAAATACCTAACCAACAAAATGCCTTAATAACAAAATGCCTAACTAACAAAATGCCTAACAGACAAAATGCCTAACTAACAAAATGCCTAACTAACAAAATGCCTAACTAACAAAATGCCTAACTAACAAAATGCCTAACAGACAAAATGCCTAACTAACAAAATGCCTAACTAACAAAATGCCTAACAGACAAAATGCCTAACAGACAAAATGCCTAACTAACAAAATACCTAAATAACAAAATGCCTAAATAACAAAATGCCTAACTAACAAAATGCCTAACTAACAAAATGCTTAAATAACAAAATGCCTAAATAACAAAATGCCTAACAGACAAAATGCCTAACTAACAAAATGCCTAACTAACAAAATGCCTAAATAACAAAATGCCTAAATAACAAAATGCCTAACTAACAAAATGCCTAACTAACAAAATGCCTAACAGACAAAATGCCTAACTAACAAAATGCCTAAATAACAAAATGCCTAAATAACAAAATGCCTAACTAACAAAATGCCTAACAGACAAAATGCCTAAATAACAAAATGCCTAACAGACAAAATGCCTAACTAACAAAATGCCTAACTAACAAAATGCCTAACAGACAAAATGCCTAAATAACAAAATGCCTAACAGACAAAATGCCTAACTAACAAAATGCCTAACAGACAAAATGCCTAACTAACAAAATGCCTAACAGACAAAATGCCTAACTAACAAAATGCCTAACAGACAAAATGCCTAACTAACAAAATGCCTAACAGACAAAATGCCTAAATAACAAAATGCCTAACAGACAAAATGCCTAACTAACAAAATGCCTAACAGACAAAATGCCTAAATAACAAAATGCCTAACTAACAAAATGCCTAAATAACAAAATGCCTAACTAACAAAATGCCTAACTAACAAAATGGCTAACGGATAAATGCCTAACTAACAAAATGCCTAACGGAAAAAAATATCTAACTAACAAAATGCCTAACTAACAAAATGCCTAACGGAAAAAAATATCTAACTAACAAAATGCCTAACTAACAAAATGCCTAACGGACAAAATGCCTAAAATGCATTGTATACTTATTTCCAATATGGCAATACTGGACAAAGATTTATAATTTCTAATATGCGAGACCAAGTAAAAAAAGAGTTTTGTCTCTGTGAGAGTTTATTAAATCACTATCACATTAAATATGAACATTTGTAACTCAGCGTGCTTAGTGTAAACACTCTCGTATTTCGCTGTGTTTGTGAATTATCAGTAAAGTGTTTGTTCCACAAATCACTTGATTATAATAATCTTCCTCTATTTTGACTTTTTTTCACTATAGCTCTCTTCAAACTTCTTCTTCTTGTGAAATAAATTCTAAAATTCTATATTTGAATTTTTTCATTACATATATAGGGTAAGTTCCGAATTATCGGTCAGTACTACATCTTCGGACATATAAGAAAAAACAATGTAAAAATTGATATTATTACACAGTGCTATCTAATACTTCTGCAAACCCGGGTTTGCAGAAGTTTTTAATTAATATACATTGTTTTTTCTTATATGAACGAAGATGTAGTACTGACCGATAATTCGGAACTTACCCTATAATCATTTCAGTCTATTTTTATTTTGAAATTATGTTTATATTATTAGATATTTATAATGTTCTATTTTATTTTTTAAAATAATATTTATTTTATTAGATAGCTATAATAATCAATAATTAATCATTTCCAATCTATTTGATGTTCATTGTTGCTTTTGAAATTCTAAAGCAAGTTACGTAATTTCAATGTTATATAAGTTAGCGCAGATATATAATTAACTAATAATGGTTATGTAAAAAATCCGCGGATATTTGTATTATTTCACTACCTTAGTAAAACACAAAATACTACAGTATCTTCTATCAATTATAACTATGTATATTAATTAATTAGGATTGAACATTATTTGATGTTCAATGATAAGGTTAATTACAATAAAATGTATTCTGTTTTTTATTTACTAATAGGTAACCATTTCATTACAGATATCACATCAATATTTTCTATTCGGCCTTTTTATTTAAATATGGAGTTAATTCTTTTATTCTCTTTCTAACATTCTTTTAGGTCATCATTCTACTATTTTTATATTATATATTCATATATTTTGTACATTAGGCATTTTGTCCGGTAGGCATTTTGTCCATTAGGCATTTTGTCCGTAGGCGTTTTGTCCGTTGGCGTTTTGTCCCATGACCACTACGTATACAGATAACAGTACTTAACTATAGATAACAGTACTTAACTATAGATAACGGTACTTTAACTATAGATAACAGTACTTAATTAAGAGAGTACAGAGTCCCAATTAGTAAAAACATGTAACTGGCGATTGCTTCGGTGCAACTGAATCAGGTTTTCGAATGTTCAGCCAAACGAATAGTTTGAAAATGAACTCCATGTTCATTCATTAACAATTTTAATAGAGAATCAGTTATATATTTTTCAATTCTTTTGTGGTTTTAATTAGTTTACACATAACTAGGGTTGTGGCAATATGCATTTAAAATCATAGATCTTAAGAATATCATAGACGAAACGAAATGAAATGGTATCTAATACTACAGGCAAGCTTTGCTTTAAGTACAACTCACTTTAGTAAAAGTGGTACTTATTTCGAGTCATGTCTCGAAATAAGAACCGTACGTAGACATAGAAAACGGAGACAGTTTTTTGTGTTTATTTCACGGTAACTAAAAAAACATCAAAATTATAATCCAGATAAGGTTATTAGAAGCAATTGGTTCAGAAATTCAACATGTCCTATTTTAGGGTTCGTTCCGTGTTATTGCATGGTTCTATATTTTCGAACACGTGAAAATCTTTATATAATAATCATTATTTAACTTAAATTTCAATTGGTATCCATGATACCAATTAGAATAGAAGTTAAATAATAATTATAATAATCAATCAACCAATAATTTTGAACTTATAATACCCTACTACCAAAAATATTTCATAGAGCATAAAATTGCTGTTTGTTAAATGTAGCACAATAATTATAGAAGTCTAAGTATCTATTAATTACTCACCTATACTGAGTGAGAGTTAAGCTATGGATGGATTTAAAACATTTAATAAATGCACGACTTTAAACTTTTTCATCACAGTCACGAACAATGAAAGACTGCATGGTATTAATAATATGCTTATATACATAGTACTCTAATAACTCTAAAACAAATTTTCTTTCTATAACTGATAGAAAATGAGATATATAATCGAGAAGTGACAATTATAAATTTCTTGTTACTTTTATTCGCTATAGTTACCGTTTGATAACTAAACTGAGTCGTGATTTAGAACGATTCGATAGTCTTTATTTCAATCAGTCTATAATATATTCAGGATTCGTCACAACCCTACTTATACGTTCTGAGACTCGTCTAGGTAGGCAAATTATATAAGTTTATATCTAAAGATTATTTTGAAAACACGTTTCTTGGAATAGAGATACTTTGTGTGTTAGGGAAAATACAGAAAAATAGTTCGATTGCAGAAAAATATGTCAAATAGAAAATGAAATATTATTGAACCTAAACCAATTGCGGTGATTTTTTTCTTATTGTATTTCAAACTACTCGTAATAATGAACAACGTCAAATATTGATAATAAATTAATCATTGAAACACAAAAATACTATAACTTTGAAGTTAGAGTACAAGTTATCAATAACTGTAGACTTCATCTGATGATTCTTATATGAATTTGTGACAGAAACTAAATAAATAAAACTAGAATGAGCACTGGCAGAGTGCATACCTTCGCAACTGCTTCTCTTTATTTGTTCATTTTGACCTTTTTGTGATCTTGACCTTAACCCAGATCACTCTCAAAATCTAATTAGATGGTTCCTGGATAATGGCCAATTTCACCAGATTTCAACCAATTTTCTGAATACTTTTTTGAATTATGTTAATAACAAGATTACAAATAAATAAATATATGCCGATCAAAACATAACTTTGCGCAATTTTTCGAAGGCATTGAGCTGAGTGTTTGTCTGTGACTTGGAACAACATCTGTCTAGAGACTTGGCTATTTGGAAATTTTTAGAAAGTGGTGTCGAATTTTTGGTGTTGAAAGGATATTCCGAGATTCAAACTGGCTTTAGAATTATTACCACTTGATTTATAATGGGATAGATAGGGTTTAATTAGTCACACTTACCAGGATATTTCCAGAGGCTCAATAAACGAATGGGCTGAAACTGTCTGGAAACATCCTGCCTATGGACCTAGAAAATGTTTTTTTTTTTTACGAAATTGTAAATGGTTTTTGAATTATTAAAACTTTAATTTGTTATCAAATCGGTAGTAATAGTACATGGTAACATACGAATTAATCAATTCATAAAATGTATATTATGGAAAAAACAGTCTGAGAAAACTACTGCATCAATATTTTTTCGAAATTCTACGTACTTTTTCGAAATATGACAAAAAGAGAAAATGGAAATCGTTTTTTAAAATATCATCATTTTCTGACGTGCAAAATGTAAAACTGTTTTTATAAAATGATTAATTATTTAAATTAAATGAAAAACTATTTGTATTAAATGAAAGAGTATTTTAATTAGAAGAAAAATTATTTTAATTAGATGAAAAACAATTTTTGTTAGATGAAAAACAATTTTCATTAAATGAAAAACAATTTAATTAGATGAAAAACTATTTTCATTAAATGAAAAACAATTTAATTAGATGAAAAACAATTTTCATTAAATGAAAAACAATTTAATTAGATGAAAAACAATTTTTATTAGATGAAAAACAATTTAATTAGATGAAAAACAATTTTCATTAAATGAAAAACAATTTAATTAGATGAAAAACAATTTTCATTAAATGAAAAATAATTTAATTAGATGAAAAACTATTTTCATTAAATGAAAAACAATTTAATTAGATGAAAAACAATTTTCATTAAATGAAAAACAATTTAATTAGATGAAAAACTATTTTCATTAAATGAAAAACAATTTAATTAGATGAAAAACAATTTTCATTAAATGAAAAATAATTTAATTAGATGAAAAACTATTTTCATTAAATGAAAAACAATTTAATTAGATGAAATACAATTTTTATTAGATGAAAAACAATTTAATTAGATGAAAAACTATTTTTATTAGATGAAAAACTATTTTAATTAGATGTAAACTATTTTTATCATTGAAAAACTATTTAATCATTTAACAACTATTTTTATTATTGAACAACCATTTTAATTGAATGAAAAATCCGTACCCAGTAATTCATTGCTCCGCTATCTCGCTTAATTAAAAAAAATACAACATATCATAAATGCAAGCTTTCATCTCTAAGCATATCGTGCCGAAGTCACATTACCGTGTAATTTACACTGGTACCTACGTTACTGTGCATTTTACTCACGTAACTACGTTACTGTGCATTCTACACGTGCACTTACCTAACCGTGTATTCTACGTGTAATTACATTACCGTGCATTTTACTATGGCACCTACTTTAGTTACTATATAATGTTTTTATCTGAATTACAATTCTCTGACCAAATCACAGCTAGATTAATGCTATCTATTAATTGACTTCACACCTAACGAAATCATTCGGTTGTATCACTTCTATCACTTTGCCTAACTCTCCGTATGACAGTTATTGGACACACATCACCATGATGTCATTCTAGAAATAACCTACCATTTGAACAAGAACACTGCCATCTATTTCACACCTAGGCCTTAACAATAAAAGAAAATACTATGACACTATTTTAGAGCAACTCTAGAGATATAATTATAACTAGATTTAAATAAAATGAATAAATTAAAGCACTACATGAAGGTGATACCTACAGTAGAACTCTTCTATAATCAAATCCTCTATAGTGAATGTAGTGTTCTAAGTAAGGAAGTATAGCCTCTATAGTGAACAAGTTTTATTTGTTCTCAAAATAGTAAGTCTCATCATATAATGAGACAGTATCTCATGATATCAAAATAAAAAATTGCAGTATCTACCAATAATAAGTGTTTGAAAAATAAAAAACAGTCAAATTACTAGTTGGTATTTCTATTGTTAAATGCATTTAAGTCATCTGTCCAAATAATATCTAAACTATTTCCAGGATATATTCTGTGACTGAGTTGGCCAAAGTAACCACTAGGTGGCACTGCTAATTGAGTAGCTTTAGGAGCTGTTCAAATTGTGTCAGAAATGGACATTAATCATTACAATTATTTTGTGATACTCAATATGCAGTTCAGATTGTCTTATTAAGCGTATTTTATTTACAGTACCGTAAACCATGTAATTAAATACATTGGACCGTGATGTGGACCTTAGCAAATTAGGTTAGTGATTGATTGCTTCATTTTGATGATGTTGAAACGAAAATATTTACTAAATCAGAGATTAAAATGTGATTGGGACATAAGTTAGATAGAATATTAAATCTCGAACCAATAATAGATTTTTAAAGTGAAATATTATTACAATATTGAAAATTAAATAATAAAAGATCTTATAATATAAATAAACATCCACTTTCCGACTACTGTTAGCCTGATTGCGTGTCCTAACTGAAAAGGAATTATGGACATACTTCGGTTGCCCATAATTGCAGCAAGGAAATTATGGTAGAACATAGAAGATTAAGTAGGGCCCCTCTTAATTTTCTATACCTTAACAATTGCAACACAACGTCTCTTACTATAAATTTAAAATAGTTATATAGTTGGGTAAGTTCCTAGTAATAGGACAGTTCCACATTTTCGATCATCTGTATGAGAAAAATATTTAATTTAAATTTTAACGATCTATTTTATATCATGTTCATTTTTCTCATAATCTCGAAAATGTGGAACTGTCCGACAACTCCTCACAACGCCTTTAATAATTGACATGTACAATTATTCACAATATAATTAAAAAGATAAGTGTTAAAAAATTAATTAACCAAATGAAATTAATGATTGTAATCGAAAAAAGGATAAACGTGTACTGTTGAATGGTGTTCGTGTTAGACTACATTATAGATTGATTATATGAATAAATAATAGCCAATTAAAGCTATAATATTAAAGTCGAGAAGATAATAAACTATCAAGCAATTAACAGTCGAACAATAGTAATAGCTTGATTGAACTCTACTTGATTTTAGTGGAATGACTTTTTAGAACAACCACCAATAGTTGTAAATAAAGTGCACAGTGAAGAGTTAAAATAACCACCAATAGTTGTAAATAAAGTGCACAGTGAAGAGTTAAAACAACCACCAATAGTTGTAAATAAAGTGCACAGTGAAGAGTTAAAATAACCACCAATAGTTGTAAGTAAAGTGCACAGTGAAGAGTTAAAACAAAAAACAATAGTTGTAAATAAAGTGCACAGTGAAGAGTTAAAACAACCGCCAATAGTTGTAAATAAAGTACACAGTGAAGAGTTAAAACAACCACCAATAGTTGTAAATAAAGTGCACAGTGAAGAGTTAAAACAACCACCAATAGTTGTAAATAAAGTGCACAGTGAAGAGTTAAAACAACCACCAAGAGTTGTAAATAAAGTGCACAGTGAAGAGTTAAAACTACCACCAATAGTTGTAAATAAAGTGCACAGTGAAGAGTTAAAACAACCACCAATAGTTGTAAATAAAGTGCACAGTGAAGAGTTAAAACAACCACCAAGAGTTGTAAATAAAGTGCACAGTGAAGAGTTAAAACTACCACCAATAGTTGTAAATAAAGTGCACAGTGAAGAGTTAAAACAACCACCAATAGTTGTAAATAAAGTGCACAGTGAAGAGTTAAAACTACCACCAATAGTTGTAAATAAAGTGCACAGTGAAGAGTTAAAACAACCACCAAGAGTTGTAAATAAAGTGCACAGTGAAGGGTTAAAACTACCACCAATAGTTTTGAATAAAGTGCACAGTGAAGGGTTAAAACTACCACCAATAGTTGTGAATAAAGTGCACAGTGAAGAGCTAAAACAACCACCAAGAGTTGTAAATAAAGTGCACAGTGAAGGGTTAAAACTACCACCAATAGTTTTGAATAAAGTGCACAGTGAAGAGTTAAAACAACCACCAAGAGTTGTAAATAAAGTGCACAGTGAAGAGTTAAAACAACCACCAATAGTTGTAAATAAAGTGCACAGTGAAGAGTTAAAACAACCACCAATAGTTGTAAATAAAGTGCACAGTGAAGAGTTAAAACAACCACCAAGAGTTGTAAATAAAGTGCACAGTGAAGAGTTAAAACAACCACCAATAGTTGTAAATAAAGTGCACAGTGAAGAGTTAAAACAACCACCAATAGTTGTAAATAAAGTGCACAGTGAAGAGTTAAAACAACCACCAATAGTTGTAAATAAAGTGCACAGTGAAGAGTTAAAACAACCACCAAGAGTTGTAAATAAAGTGCACAGTGAAGAGTTAAAACTACCGCCAATAGTTGTAAATAAAGTGCACAGTGAAGAGTTAAAACAACCACCAATAGTTGTAAATAAAGTGCACAGTGAAGAGTTAAAACAACCACCAAGAGTTGTAAATAAAGTGCACAGTGAAGAGTTAAAACTACCACCAATAGTTGTAAATAAAGTGCACAGTGAAGAGTTAAAACAACCACCAATAGTTGTAAATAAAGTGCACAGTGAAGAGTTAAAACTACCACCAATAGTTGTAAATAAAGTGCACAGTGAAGAGTTAAAACAACCACCAAGAGTTGTAAATAAAGTGCACAGTGAAGGGTTAAAACTACCACCAATAGTTTTGAATAAAGTGCACAGTGAAGGGTTAAAACTACCACCAATAGTTGTGAATAAAGTGCACAGTGAAAAGCTAAAACAACCACCAATAGTTGTAAATAAAGTGCACAGTGAAGAGTTAAAACTACCACCAATAGTTGTAAATAAAGTGCACAGTGAAGAGTTAAAACAACCACCAAGAGTTGTAAATAAAGTGCACAGTGAAGAGTTAAAACAACCACCAATAGTTGTAAATAAAGTGCACAGTGAAGAGTTAAAACAACCACCAAGAGTTTTGAATAAAGTGCACAGTGAAGGGTTAAAACTACCACCAATAGTTTTGAATAAAGCGCACAGTGAAGGGTTAAAACTACCACCAATAGTTGTGAATAAAGTGCACAGTGAAGAGTTAAAACAACCACCAAGAGTTGTAAATAAAGTGCACAGTGAAGGGTTAAAACTACAACCAATAGTTTTGAATAAAGTGCACAGTGAAGGGTTAAAACTACCACCTATAGTTGTGAATAAAGTGCACAGTGAAGAGTTAAAACAACCACCAAGAGTTGTAAATAAAGTGCACAGTGAAGGGTTAAAACTACCACCAATAGTTTTGAATAAAGTGCACAGTGAAGAGTTAAAACAACCACCAAGAGTTGTAAATAAAGTGCACAGTGAAGGGTTAAAACTACCACCAATAGTTTTGAATAAAGTGCACAGTGAAGGGTTAAAACTACCACCAATAGTTGTGAATAAAGTGCACAGTGAAGAGTTAAAACAACCACCAAGAGTTGTAAATAAAGTGCACAGTGAAGGGTTAAAACTACCACCAATAGTTTTGAATGAAGTGCACAGTGAAGGGTTAAAACTACCACCAATAGTTGTAAATAAAGTGCACAGTGAAGGGTTAAAACAACCACCAATAGTTGTAAATAAAGTGCACAGTGAAGAGTTAAAACTACCACCAATAGTTGTAAATAAAGTGCACAGTGAAGAGTTAAAACAACCACCAAGAGTTGTAAATAAAGTGCACAGTGAAGAGTTAAAACAACCACCAATAGTTGTAAATAAAGTGCACAGTGAAGAGTTAAAACAACCACCAATAGTTGTAAATAAAGTGCACAGTGAAGGGTTAAAACAACCACCAATAGTTGTAAATAAAGTGCACAGTGAAGAGTTAAAACTACCACCAAGAGTTGTAAATAAAGTGCACAGTGAAGAGTTAAAACTACCACCAAGAGTTGTAAATAAAGTGCACAGTGAAGAGTTAAAACAACCACCAATAGTTGTAAATAAAGTGCACAGTGAAGAGTTAAAACTACCACCAAGAGTTGTAAATAAAGTGCACAGTGAAGGGTTAAAACTACCACCAAGAGTTGTAAATAAAGTGCACAGTGAAGGGTTAAAACAACCACCAATAGTTGTAAATAAAGTGCACAGTGAAGAGTTAAAACAACCACCAATAGTTGTAAATAAAGTGCACAGTGAAGAGTTAAAACAACCACCAATAGTTGTAAATAAAGTGCACAGTGAAGAGTTAAAACTACCACCAAGAGTTGTAAATAAAGTGCACAGTGAAGGGTTAAAACTACCACCAATAGTTGTAAATAAAGTGCACAGTGAAGAGTTAAAACAACCACCAATAGTTGTAAATAAAGTGCACAGTGAAGGGTTAAAACTACCACCAAGAGTTGTAAATAAAGTGCACAGTGAAGGGTTAAAACTACCACCAAGAGTTGTAAATAAAGTGCACAGTGAAGGGTTAAAACAACCACCAATAATTGTAAATAAAGTGCACAGTGAAGGGTTAAAACTACCACCAATAGTTGTAAATAAAGTGCACAGTGAAGGGTTAAAACAACCACCAATAGTTGTAAATAAAGTGCACAGTGAAGAGTTAAAACTACCACCAATAGTTGTAAATAAAGTGCACAGTGAAGAGTTAAAACTACCACCAATAGTTGCAAATAAAGTGCACAGTGAAGAGTTAAAACAACCACCAATAGTTGTAAATAAAGTGCACAGTGAAGAGTTAAAACTACCACCAATAGTTGTAAATAAAGTGCACAGTGAAGAGTTAAAACTACCACCAATAGTTGTGAATAAAGTGCACAGTGAAGAGTTAAAACTACCACCAATAGTTGTGAATAAAGTGCACAGTGAAGAGTTAAAACAACCACCAATAGTTGTAAATAAAGTGCACAGTGAAGAGTTAAAACAACCACCAATAGTTGTAAATAAAGTGCACAGTGAAGAGTTAAAACTACCACCAAGAGTTGTAAATAAAGTGCACAGTGAAGGGTTAAAACTACCACCAATAGTTGTAAATAAAGTGCACAGTGAAGAGTTAAAACTACCACCAATAGTTGTAAATAAAGTGCACAGTGAAGAGTTAAAACTACCACCAATAGTTGTGAATAAAGTGCACAGTGAAGAGTTAAAACTACCACCAATAGTTGTAAATAAAGTGCACAGTGAAGAGTTAAAACTACCACCAATAGTTGTAAATAAAGTGCACAGTGAAGAGTTAAAACAACCACCAATAGTTGTAAATAAAGTGCACAGTGAAGAGTTAAAACAACCACCAATAGTTGTAAATAAAGTGCACAGTGAAGAGTTAAAACTACCACCAATAGTTGTAAATAAAGTGCACAGTGAAGAGTTAAAACTACCACCAATAGTTGTGAATAAAGTGCACAGTGAAGAGTTAAAACAACCACCAATAGTTGTAAATAAAGTGCACAGTGAAGGGTTAAAACTACCACCAATAGTTGTAAATAAAGTGCACAGTGAAGAGTTAAAACTACCACCAATAGTTGTAAATAAAGTGCACAGTGAAGAGTTAAAACTACCACCAATAGTTGTAAATAAAGTGCACAGTGAAGAGTTAAAACTACCACCAATAGTTGTAAATAAAGTGCACAGTGAAGGGTTAAAACTACCACCAATAGTTGTAAATAAAGTGCACAGTGAAGAGTTAAAACATCCACCAAAAGTTGTAAATAAAGTGCACAGTGAAGGGTTAAAACTACCACCAAGAGTTGTAAATAAAGTGCACAGTGAAGGGTTAAAACTACCACCAAGAGTTGTAAATAAAGTGCACAGTGAAGGGTTAAAACAACCACCAATAGTTGTAAATAAAGTGCACAGTGAAGGGTTAAAACTACCACCAATAGTTGTAAATAAAGTGCACAGTGAAGGGTTAAAAACCAACCACCATAGTTGTAAATAAAGTGCACAGTGAAGAGTTAAAACTACCACCAATAGTTGTAAATAAAGTGCACAGTGAAGAGTTAAAACAACCACCAATAGTTGTAAATAAAGTGCACAGTGAAGAGTTAAAACAACCACCAATAGTTGTAAATAAAGTGCACAGTGAAGAGTTAAAACTACCACCAATAGTTGCAAATAAAGTGCACAGTGAAGAGTTAAAACTACCACCAATAGTTGTGAATAAAGTGCACAGTGAAGAGTTAAAATTACCACCAATAGTTGTGAATAAAGTGCACAGTGAAGAGTTAAAACAACCACCAATAGTTGTAAACAAAGTGCACAGTGAAGAGTTAAAACAACCACCAATAGTTGTAAATAAAGTGCACAGTGAAGAGTTAAAACTACCACCAAGAGTTGTAAATAAAGTGCACAGTGAAGGGTTAAAACTACCACCAATAGTTGTAAATAAAGTGCACAGTGAAGAGTTAAAACTACCACCAATAGTTGTAAATAAAGTGCACAGTGAAGAGTTAAAACTACCACCAATAGTTGTGAATAAAGTGCACAGTGAAGAGTTAAAACTACCACCAATAGTTGTAAATAAAGTGCACAGTGAAGAGTTAAAACTACCACCAATAGTTGTAAATAAAGTGCACAGTGAAGAGTTAAAACAACCACCAATAGTTGTAAATAAAGTGCACAGTGAAGAGTTAAAACTACCACCAATAGTTGTAAATAAAGTGCACAGTGAAGAGTTAAAACTACCACCAATAGTTGTAAATAAAGTGCACAGTGAAGAGTTAAAATAACCACCAATAGTTGTAAATAAAGTGCACAGTGAAGAGTTAAAACAACCACCAATAGTTGTAAATAAAGTGCACAGTGAAGAGTTAAAATAACCACCAATAGTTGTAAGTAAAGTGCACAGTGAAGAGTTAAAACAACCACCAAGAGTTGTAAATAAAGTGCACAGTGAAGAGTTAAAACTACCACCAATAGTTGTAAATAAAGTGCACAGTGAAGAGTTAAAACAACCACCAATAGTTGTAAATAAAGTGCACAGTGAAGAGTTAAAACAACCACCAAGAGTTGTAAATAAAGTGCACAGTGAAGAGTTAAAACTACCACCAATAGTTGTAAATAAAGTGCACAGTGAAGAGTTAAAACAACCACCAATAGTTGTAAATAAAGTGCACAGTGAAGAGTTAAAACTACCACCAATAGTTGTAAATAAAGTGCACAGTGAAGAGTTAAAACAACCACCAAGAGTTGTAAATAAAGTGCACAGTGAAGGGTTAAAACTACCACCAATAGTTTTGAATAAAGTGCACAGTGAAGGGTTAAAACTACCACCAATAGTTGTGAATAAAGTGCACAGTGAAGAGCTAAAACAACCACCAAGAGTTGTAAATAAAGTGCACAGTGAAGGGTTAAAACTACCACCAATAGTTTTGAATAAAGTGCACAGTGAAGAGTTAAAACAACCACCAAGAGTTGTAAATAAAGTGCACAGTGAAGAGTTAAAACAACCACCAATAGTTGTAAATAAAGTGCACAGTGAAGAGTTAAAACAACCACCAATAGTTGTAAATAAAGTGCACAGTGAAGAGTTAAAACAACCACCAAGAGTTGTAAATAAAGTGCACAGTGAAGAGTTAAAACAACCACCAATAGTTGTAAATAAAGTGCACAGTGAAGAGTTAAAACAACCACCAATAGTTGTAAATAAAGTGCACA
>CANNZV010001903.1:160448-176306 GCA_947561585.1 Caprella mutica
GTAAATAAAGTGCACAGTGAAGAGTTAAAACTACCTGAATAATAACGTAAAATAAAATAAAATAGTTTTTATATTCCAGTTTATATTCACATTCATTTTCACATTTGTGTGGGTGTGAGGTTTATTGGTTTGTTCTTCATTTAATTAATGGCACTGATTGATAACACATTTACACTAATTAAATTGCTGATAATTAAATAGGTATAATTATTCATCATAGCTAATTGATATTATCGACACTTTAATGTGCAAAATGAAATTAAATTACATAAATTTTAGCATCCATTCAAATAGCAAATTGTTACTTATATGAAATGTTATTTAAATTATGGCTTATACATATATTTACTTTTCAATATACTTTATTCATTTAAAAGAATCTTTAAGAGAGAAATTTTAGTAAAGGGACCCGAATAAGCCAAAATTTCCCGGGCAAGATGTTCATATGTCAAAATTAAGGCAATCATAGTTAAATTATGGTAATTAAATAATGGCCCCCACTTAATTTAAAGTCTCCACCGTTCATCACTTTCTGTCTATGGAGACATAAAATGAGACATTATTCCTGTCTATAAAGATTCCCTACTTTTCTCTCCATTCCAGGATTCTTGGGTACATTCCAATTCCGTGTTATGTTGTACTATGACTGATGTAAATTGAAACTGGTACCTATTTGAAAAGATTATTTCAATAGGTTTTTCTTGTAATTGTAACAATGTTTAATTAATTGTCACATCGTTCACTGAATCAGGAGTGCTTTGCCTCCTTCAATTTTTGAATTATGAATGCCGTAAATAAAAAAAAATTATGCGTTATGTAAAATATATTCATGCCGTATATAAAATAGATTTCATGTCGTCTATAAAATATATTTCATGCCGTATACAATATATTTCATGCCGTTTAAAAAATATAATTCATGCCTTATATAGACTAGATTTCATGGCGAATATAAAATACATTTCATTCCATACATGTATAAGAAATCAATACTAAAATTAATGCCGTAAAATCAATTCTCTTCTTCAATATATGATCCAAATTAGTCAGAATTACATCCTGGCTACCACCAGTGAATGTATGACTACCAAAATAACACGTCACCACATTCTGAAGCCCCTCTCAAAACATGTGTTGATTCTATTTTAGGAATTTAATTCCTTTATAATTGGATTTAGTCCGAAGTTACGACTCTGGGACTCGGGAATTTAGCCACGGATAAGACACTTTCATCCGGCGGTGAAAAAACTTCAGTACTCATAAACCGAGGAATTTTGTCCGGTGATATTCCTTTGTTTTCTTTGTTATTTTCGATGTTAAATTTGTCTCCGTTTTTTAGTACCAACAGTGAGAGTTTGAGAAGAAATGTGTACATATAATAAATAAACAAAGTGATTGTTAAATTAGATTTGTCTTTAAAGGAAAAAATAATTATTGAATTTGTATAATTATTTTCAAGCTGAATTTTTAATCTCTTTTATCATATATTGTGTAGTTATCGAAGAGAATTCCCAACATGATCTTCTATTATCCCACCATAACTTTTTCTGGGTTTAGATACAAGAGATATCTAGCGGAAGTATTAGATCGTATCGTCCTTTGAAGCGGAAAAATGAAACCGTTCCATCAATGGGATGTGTGTAAGTGGAGGAAAATAATTCCAATTCAATCTATTCCTTCACTTTTATCTTAAATGTTCTTACAATAAATACAAGTTGAAATAATAAAGAATTTCCTATGATATTATAATACTCCAACAGTTTTCGTAATGGCTAATAAAACAAATAATTGGGTTAACGCATCTACGTTTTCTTATGTAATAAATATAAAATAAATAAATGAAAATAAAATGAAATAAAATAAAAATTTAATAAAAATATTTTACTATGAGTATAAATTTAATAGCAGTTATTTAATGTACTAACGTTTTCTGTAGGAAGTAGGGTAATTTCCGAGTTATCGAACGATTCCACATTTTCGGTCACATGAAAAATCAGTAAATTTTATTATTTTAACTCGCTTTAATTTTTATCCTTGATACCTGAAGCTCTAATGACTTTAATTCAATTACCTTTAGAAATCGGTGACATGTAAGGTTGTACCTTAAATTAATTAGTTTGATGATCAAACTATTAATTCATTAATTCAATATCTCTATAACTTTCAATTCTAAAACACATATAAGAAACACAAACAAGAACGTTCTCATAATGTTAGCAAACTGTTGCGAAAATGTGTCAGAATAGCTCAAGTTAACCGTAAATAAAAGCAAAGGAAGTGGCTCAGGGAACAGCAGATGCTGCCCGCCCTTTCAGTTTATTAACCTTTAGTGCCTAATAAGGGGGGCAGAGGGCAGTAATTCGCTGCCCTGCTCTGCTCTCAGCCAAAAGATTCCGCCAAGAATTAATTTGCGGCAAGGATTCACTGCAGAGATTGGCAGAAAATCTCTTGATTGGAATTGTTTAGTGTATTTGAGGATAAAGAAATCTTGTTATTGAATCAGATTTTGCTGAGTGTATTGAACTTAGCTATAATATTGCAATTGAGTATCTTGATGAATATAATGAACTGTTTTTATGTGAATAAAAGGATGGAATGAAGTCCTTTCACAAGATGGAAGATCTTTTTCAATATGGATTTCAAAGAACTTCTTCAGAAGATTTTATATATATCTTCAATAAGACTAATGGTTGAAGATATGAGTGATAATATATATAAATACATTGATGAATAATTTCCAAAAATAGAAAAATATAGCAACAAGTTACGTATTGCGAAAATGGTGCTCGTAGATTTTAATTATTTTACCCCAATATTAAATATCTATCTTTTTGCGCTTTATGAAATAGTTTAGATTAAAAAATATCCGGATTGTGATGTGTTTTATATGTACTTTATATGTCGTTAGTATAATTGCCAATTCACCATTTTGTAAATCGATAATAAAATAGATATATCAAAGATTATAAACAATTAGATTAATATCAAACAGTAAGTTATATATCATGAATTCTAACATAAAAATTGTCAACCTTTTCCGATTATGAAGTTCAAACCTACGATTTTACGATAAAATACGTCATTGACTACTAACGATTCATCGACATTTATTATTACCGATTTATCGTCATTGACTATTAACGATTTATCGACATTTATTATTAACGATTTATCGTCATTGACTATTAACGATTTATCGACATTTATTATTAACGATTTATCGTCATTGACTATTAACGATTTATCGACATTTATTATTAACGATTTATCGTCATTGACTATTAACGATTTTTCGTCATTGACTATTAACGATTTTTCGTCCTTTACTATTAACGATTTATCGTCATTGACTATTAACGATTCATCGTCATTGACTTTTAGTGATTTATCGTCATTTACTGTTATCGATTTATCGTCATTGACTATCAACGATTTATCATTATTTACTATATTAACGATTTATCGTCATTGACTATTAACGATTTATCGTCATTGACTATAAATGATTTATCGTCATTGACTATTAGCGATTTATCGTCATTGACTATAAATGATTTATCGTCATTGACTATTAACGATTTATCGTCATTGACTACTAACGATTTATCGTCATTGACTATTAACGATTTTTCGTCCTTTACTATTAACGATTTATCGTCATTGACTATTAACGATTCATCGTCATTGACTTTTAGTGATTTATCGTCATTTACTGTTATCGATTTATCGTCATTGACTATCAACGATTTATCGTTATTTACTATATTAACGATTTATCGTCATTGACTATTAACGATTTATCGTCATTGACTATAAATGATTTATCGTCATTGACTATTAGCGATTTATCGTCATTGACTATAAATGATTTATCGTCATTGACTATTAGCGATTTATCGTCATTGACTATTAACGATTTATCGTCATTGACTATTATCGATTTATCGTCATTGACTATAAATGATTTATCGTCATTGACTATTAGCGATTTATCGTCATTGACTATTAACGATTTATCGTCATTGACTATTAGCGATTTATCGTCATTGACTATAAACGATTTATCGTCATTTACTGTTATCGATTTATCGTCATTGACTATTAACGAATTATCGTCACTTAATTACTATTAACGATTAATCGTCATTGACTATTAACGATTTATCGTCACTGACTATAAACGATTTATCGTCATTGACTATTAGCGATTTATCGTCATTGACTATAAACGATTTATCGTCATTTACTGTTATCGATTTATCGTCATTGACTATTGGCGATTTATCGTCATTTACTATTAACGATTTATCGTCACTGACTATTAACGATTTATCGTCACTGACTAATAACGATTTATCGTCACTGACTATCAACGATTTATCGTCACTGACTATTAACGATTTATCGTCATTGACTATTAACGATTTATCGTTACTGACTATAAACGATTTATCGTTACTGACTATTAACGATTTATCGTCATTGACTATTAACGATTTATCGTCATTGACTATTAACGATTTATCGTTACTGACTATAAACGATTTATCGTTACTGACTATTAACGATTTATCATCAATGACTATTACAGATGATTTCTGGGTCAATTTCTTGGATATTACTCATCTATTTTATGTTATCTATAAATGGCGACTCTGAACTATAAGAAGTCACTTGAGCTGCTCTGTTATCAACCCTATATCTTCCGGTAGATGTTTTGGACTTAAGGTCACCCAATTTCAAACCTCATTTTCTTTCGCTCACTTATTGTTGCTTATCAGTTAAAGTTTCAGGTCCCTTTAGTCTATAAATTGAAGCCAAAGAGTCTAACTTTTACAGGGAAAATTTTGACTACGAATAATCGGTCGGTTTCATATTTAGTTCATATAAGAAAAAAAAAATATAAAAATAATTATTTAATTTGCACTCACGATACCAATTAAAATTAAATAATAATTGTTATATAGTTTTTTTCTTATATGACCGAAGATGTTAAACCGACCGATAATTCGTAACTTATCCTGAATGATTTTGTAAGGTGAAGAGTATTTAGAGTATTTAGAGTATTTAGAGTATTTAGAGTATTTAGAGTATTTAGAGTATTTAGAGTATTTAGAGTATTTAGAGTATTTAGAGTATTTAGAGTATTTAGAGTATTTAGAGTATTTAGAGTATTTAGACTATTTAGAGTATTTAGAGTATTTAGAGTATTTAGAGTATTTAGAGTATTTAGAGTATTTAGAGTATTTAGAGTAGTTAGAGTATTTAGAGTATTTAGAGTATTTAGAGTATTTAGAGTATTTAGAGTATTTAGAGTATTTAGAATATTTAGAATATTTAGAGTATTTAGAGTATTTATAGAGGTATACTTTCCATAGAAGGAAAATATGATTATCCTAATAACATTTTGAGAGTATTGTTCATAATCTCCTTCACTTAATAAAGTGTCATTTTAACGGTATATTATATATATATATATATATCTTAAAAAGGAGTATAAATGAACGAACCTATATATTTTTTTGCAAATGGTTTACTAAAGACATAGAGAATAATGAACTGTTACGGTGAAGAACATTCATACAATATCTATTTACAGTCAATACAAATAATATTCCACTTGGGATGAACTCTTACGGTGAAGAACATTCATACAATATCTATTTACAGTCAATACAAATAATATTCCACTAGGGATGAACTCTTACGGTGAAGAACATTCATACAATATCTATTTACAGTTAATACAAATAATATTCCACTAAAGATGAACTCTCACAGTGAAGAACATTCATACAATATCTATTTACAGTCAATACAAATAATATTCCACTAGGGATGAACTCTTACGGTGAAGAACATTCATTCAATATCTATTTACAGTCAATACAAATAATATTCCACAAGGGATGAACTCTTACGGTGAAGAACATTCATACAATATCTATTTACAGTCAATACAAATAATATTCCACTAGGGATGAACTCTTACGGTGAAGAACATTCATACAATATCTATTTACAGTCAATACAAATATTATTCCACTAAGGATGAACTCTTACGGTGAAGAACATTCATACAATATCTATTTACAGTCAATACAAATATTATTCTACTAAGGATGAACTCTTACGGTGAAGAACATTCATACAATATCTATTTACAGTCGATGCAAATTAATTTAACGTATAAATAATATCGAAAAACACGAACGCTATTTTCACGTATCAGTTAAAAGTCACTGACTTTCGACCTCTCAAATTATTCGATCATATCTTGTATCTTTAGTATGCTTGTGTATTTATTGGTATGAGGTAAATGAATTACCCATTATGTCTAAATTACAATATTAGAACCTTCATAGCTCAAAAAAAAACGAGTAAGAACCATCGTAAAGATTCTACTAAGTAACGTAATTCACCTCAATATCTCGATGGTCCGTGCCAGTCTTTTCAGTTTATGGACAAAACTGCTAATCGCTTCGGACCAAACGGTTCAATTAATTTGAGAAAATCTTTTAGTAAAATATTCCATGGGGAATGTTTGATGTTCGCATAATTAGCAAATTTACGGGCCTAGGGTAAATTTTTGACGGAGTGACGTGAAGAATGGGATTTTTTTTTCTTATTTTGATCCTAGGGATTTCTTATATGGCTTCTATGTTTTCTCTAAGGTTTGATCACGATTATTAATTCTCTCATAGATTTAATTAATTATATATTTTAGGTGAGGACGATAAAGGAAGAAATATATTGATTAAAAAGTCATAACAAAGGTATATTCAATTGATAATAAATAGTGACATTTTATATAGTGTATGTGAACTAATGCAAAACTCATACCTAATTATTATTGATTAATTTCTTGTACTTAAATATGACATAACATATTTCTTAATATTATTTGCTCATTAGGGTTCTTTTTTTATCCTAGGTAATTTTTCTAAAATTTGTTGGCATTGGATACTGCATTTAGGCATCTGATACACTCAGATGATTGACATTAACCCTATTAACTTTCTCAATAAAAGTGACTCTTGAGTGCTCAAAATAAACTTTGATACACCTACGTGTTTCAAGTATTCTTTGGTTAAGTAATGATAGCACTAGACATATTCTAAGTGCATTGCACTGAAATGATGAAGAACTAAAGTGCATCGCTCTGAACCACTTTCAAACACATGACAATACACAGTTAAAATATTGCCAATCAATTGACAATCGAATTAGTAATAAGCGAAAAAAAACTTCTCTAAAATGATGCACAAGTGACACTTGATCGGATGCCACAGGTACATTAGCAGAATATTTCTGATGTGGCATATAATATATCTCTAATACAGGGTGGCACAAAAAAAAGGAAACCCATTTTCAAACTAGTTTATTTTAAAAACTATCAAAGCTAGATATTTTCTAAAAGCACAGTTTTATTTATTTACTTTTTCTGCATCTATCTTGATAATATTTTAAGAGTTATGAGAAAAATTAAACTTCCAGCACTGAATTTAAAAATAAATGAAAATAAAAAGGGCTTGCGCGAGGATGAAAAACACAAAAAGTTCACAATAGGAATACTTCATTTCCATATGGTAGTTTTCATTCAATTAATGTTTTTATTATTGACTCTTTCATTCATGGAAATTCATCTTCATAACCAATAACGATAAATGGTTTCTTTGCAGAAACCATTTTGCAAGATTCAAATAGTGCGGTAAATCAGTCCTGAGAGTTCAAGCCTTACATGCATCTTCAAAGAATATTATCTCAAATCGTGTTTAACAATTTGGGTAAATGTGTATTAAATGATATCTAATTCTTAGCTTCTGATTTATATTTTTGTGTATCAATAAGCTGTTCATGAAAAAGATTAATGTTTTCATGTGTTCATTCTTTTCTCCTGCGACATGATCACTTTTTGTTCAAATTTAAAGAGGTTTTTTCAGTTTTGAACTTATTAACATTTTTCAAAATTATTTTATAGTTGGTGGAAATCTTTCCAGAAAGCGTTGTTAAAAATGAGGTTGAATCTGTGTAAAGCTTCCAGTGTTTAAAAAAATTGTCAGCACAAAAACTGTTTGTTCTTTTGAAAGCTGCATTTTGAGGGTATCGAATAGGAGATAAAAATTAACGGTGAGATGATTTTATAAAGATATCAGTTTTATCTTCAAAATCCAACTTTCAAATGGTAATTATTTTTCATTTTCTCTTATTTGTTACAAAAAATAGTAGAATTTATTGTTTTTACATCCATATGAAATGAATTATACCTCTTATGACTTTTTTTTTCGTATATTTCGTCCTCTCGCAAGCCCTTTTTATTTACCATTTTTTGATTCGCTGCAGGATGTTTAATTTTTGTCGTAACTTTTAACAGATTATCAAGATAGATGCAGAAAAAGTAAACGAATGTAAGATGATTTTAGAATTTTTTTATCTTCGATTGTTTGTAAAATAAACTAGTTTGAAAATGGGTTTTCTTTTTTTTTGCGCCACCCTGTATATGTCGGGTTCCGAACCAATCGGCCAGATCATTAAACAATAATTATGAAGTGAGCAAACTAGCGGATACAAAAAAAACTACATTACAGATTACTTAGCAAATGAGTTAAAATGGTAGTTTTACTTTATTTGTTTGAACTGAACATTGGTTTACTGAAACTACTTCTAAAGAATTTGCTTTTATTTCGAATTGTACTGATTTTATAATTATGCAGGGGGTTAAAAAATGGAAACCGGGTTTTAGATGACAATATTTTCTAAACTGTAAGAGCCACTTTTTAATGTTTTAATGTATCTTGAAGATAATCTTTTTCTCTATTAATTAATAAATTCATTTCAATTAGTGACATCGAACAATGGTGTGACATCTATTTCTATAAAGTTGGTAAAAAAATAGAATACCGCAGAAATATAAGTTTATTAAACAAAATAAATCTCTTACCAAAAATCTTTTCAAAATCAATAATAATCAAATAAAAATTAGAATAGTTAGAGTTAAAAAAATGCTCCAATATTGGAGTATTGCAGCCTTGACTCAAGCGATGAGTCAGGTTGACTCGCAATCTAACCCCCTGTGACTTCTTCTGTTGGGGTTACTTAACCCTTTAGCGGGCAAGTATCACTCGAGTGATACGCCATTATTTTTAGTTCATTATTTTTCTCACATGTTTTTCTACCATTATATTGCATAAATAAACCAGACAAAACAGACATCGTTGCCTTCAAATAATCAATAAAAAATACAGTAAAAAAATATCTCGAAAAGTGTTAAACTTTGACATACTAAAAATTTAGACCAATCTGATGAGGTTATCGGTACGTGCCCACTAAGAGGTTTTAAAGAATAAGGTATTTATCAGAGCTCCACGATATCTTGGTAAATCAAAGAGCAAAATAATTCAAAAGAGAAGTCTGTAATAGCAATGAGAGCAAGAGAAGAATTGAGTACTGAGAGGAACGGAGGGGAGACTTGGAGATTAAACCTTATAATGAAATAATTAATAACTTTTTAATCTTTGTTAGCACTGCAAATTTTACTTTTCTTTTCGTTCATGTATTAGAGCAAAGAATTTTTTTTTTTCTACTTTATAAACTTTTTTCTGCGGGTTCATATTTGTGACCGATTGTTTTGAGATAGATGTGACACCATTGTTCGTTGTCACAATTTAAATGAATTTATCAATTATTAGACGAAAGGATTATCCTCAAGATGCAATAAAACATTAAAAAGTGGCCCGTATATCATTTTTGAATCACCCTGTATATATACGATTTTATGATATAAAGTTGTCTAAATTATAAATATTTTTTTCCTTTGTATACAAAGTAATTCAATAATTATAAAGTTACTAGTGTACTTCCCCATTAAATTAATTGGGTATCAATACTGAAAAAAACACAGTAAGAATTAAAAAGAAAACTTAAAATTTACTTCAGTATCATTGATACGAGAGTCACATTAAAATTATTTAAAAATATAAGAGTTTTGACCCTAAAGAATACAAAATATAATTTTGATAAATTGAATATATTGTGCATGTATTTAAAGTATATGTATACATGCATTTAAATATAATCTTAACCACACAATTAAATTAATTGAACTCTCACTGATTGAACAACAGCTCTAGGTACTGAACTGGTGGTATTATTATCTACACATAGAATATATATTTCAAACAAAAGAACAATATACTGTAGTTAATATTCTTCAGATAGAAATAGGATTACATGTTACGTAATTTTCGATATTAAACACCTACGTTATTCATATAAAATAAAGTACATCGAGCTTTCCTGTGCTATAACAAGAATAAACATTTATAGAGAATAAAATGGAGAGGAAATGTAGGAATAATCATAAAATACTTACCCTGAGGAAACATAGAAATAGAAAATTAAAAGATTGATCGGAAATAAGAATATTGAAAAATTGAGAAATAAATGGAGTAATTAATGGATAAAAGTAATGACTTATTAATGGAGTAATTAGTATGCTAACTGACAGTACTATTAGTATGCTAACTGACAGTACTATTAGTATGCTAACTGACAGTACTATTAGTATGCTAACTGAAAGTACTATTAGTATGCTAACTGACAGTACTATTAGTATGCTAACTGACAGCACTATTAGTATGCTAACTGACAGCACTATTAGTATGCTAACTGACAGTACTATTAGTATGCTAACTGACAGTACTATTAGTATGCTAACTGACAGCACTATTAGTATGCTAACTGACAGCACTATTAGTATGCTAACTGACAGTACTATTAGTATGCTAACTGACAGTACTATTAGTATGCTAACTGACAGTACTATTAGTATGCTAACTGACAGCACTATTAGTATGCTAACTGACAGTACTATTAGTATGCTAACTGACAGTACTATTAGTATGCTAACTGACAGCACTATTAGTATGCTAACTGACAGCACTATTAGTATGCTAACTGACAGTACTATTAGTATGCTAACTGACAGTACTATTAGTATGCTAACTGACAGTACTATTAGTATGCTAACTGACAGTACTATTAGTATGCTAACTGACAGTACTATTAGTATGCTAACTGACAGTACTATTAGTATGCTAACTGAAAGTACTATTAGTATGCTAACTGACAGTATCTATTAGTATGCTAACTGACAGTACTATTAGTATGCTAACTGACAGTACTATTAGTATGCTAACTGACAGTATCTATTAGTATGCTAACTGACAGTACTATTAGTATGCTAACTGACAGTACTATTAGTATGCTAACTGACAGCACTATTAGTATGCTAACTGACAGTACTATTAGTATGCTAACTGACAGCACTATTAGTATGCTAACTGACAGTACTATTAGTATGCTAACTGACAGTATCTATTAGTATGCTAACTGACAGTACTATTAGTATGCTAACTGACAGTACTATTAGTATGCTAACTGACAGCACTATTAGTATGCTAACTGACAGTACTATTAGTATGCTAACTGACAGTACTATTAGTATGCTAACTGACAGTACTATTAGTATGCTAACTGACAGCACTATTAGTATGCTAACTGACAGCACTATTAGTATGCTAACTGACAGTACTATTAGTATGCTAACTGACAGTACTATTAGTATGCTAACTGACAGTACTATTAGTATGCTAACTGACAGCACTATAAGTATGCTAACTGACAGTACTATTAGTATGCTAACTGACAGTACTATTAGTATGCTAACTGACAGTACTATTAGTATGCTAACTGACAGTAATATTAGTATGCTAACTGACAGTACTATTAGTATGCTAACTGACAGCACTATTAGTATGCTAACTGACAGTACTATTAGTATGCTAACTGACAGTACTATTAGTATGCTAACTGACAGTACTATTAGTATGCTAACTGACAGTACTATTAGTATGCTAACTGACAGTATCTATTAGTATGCTAACTGACAGTACTATTAGTATGCTAACTGACAGTACTATTAGTATGCTAACTGACAGTACTATTAGTATGCTAACTGACAGTATCTATTAGTATGCTAACTGACAGTACTATTAGTATGCTAACTGACAGTACTATTAGTATGCTAACTGACAGTATCTATTAGTATGCTAACTGACAGTACTATTAGTATGCTAACTGACAGTACTATTAGTATGCTAACTGACAGCACTATTAGTATGCTAACTGACAGCACTATTAGTATGCTAACTGACAGTACTATTAGTATGCTAACTGACAGTACTATTAGTATGCTAACTGACAGTACTATTAGTATGCTAACTGACAGCACTATTAGTATGCTAACTGACAGTACTATTAGTATGCTAACTGACAGTACTATTAGTATGCTAACTGACAGTACTATTAGTATGCTAACTGACAGTACTATTAGTATGCTAACTGACAGTACTATTAGTATGCTAACTGACAGCACTATTAGTATGCTAACTGACAGTACTATTAGTATGCTAACTGACAGTACTATTAGTATGCTAACTGACAGTACTATTAGTATGCTAACTGACAGTACTATTAGTATGCTAACTGACAGTATCTATTAGTATGCTAACTGACAGTACTATTAGTATGCTAACTGACAGTACTATTAGTATGCTAACTGACAGTACTATTAGTATGCTAACTGACAGTATCTATTAGTATGCTAACTGACAGTACTATTAGTATGCTAACTGACAGTACTATTAGTATGCTAACTGACAGTATCTATTAGTATGCTAACTGACAGTACTATTAGTATGCTAACTGACAGTACTATTAGTATGCCAACTGACAGTACTATTAGTATGCTAACTGACAGTATCTATTAGTATGCTAACTGACAGTACTATTAGTATGCTAACTGACAGTACTATTAGTATGCTAACTGACAGTACTATTAGTATGCTAACTGACAGTACTATTAGTATGCTAACTGAAAGTACTATTAGTATGCTAACTGACAGTACTATTAGTATGCTAACTGACAGTACTATTAGTATGCTAACTGACAGTATCTATTAGTATGCTAACTGACAGTACTATTAGTATGCTAACTGACAGTACTATTAGTATGCCAACTGACAGTGTCCATTAGTATGCTAACTAACAGTATCCATTAGTATGCTAACTGACAGTATCTATTAGTATGCTAACTGACAGTATCTATTAGTATGCTAACTGACAGTATCCATTAGTATGCTAACTAACAGTATCCATTAGTATGCTAACTGACAGTATCTATTAGTATTCTAACTAACAGTATCTATTAGTATGCTAACTGACAGTATCTATTAGTATGCTAACTGACAGTGTCCATTAGTATGCTAACTGACAGTATCTATTAGTATGCTAACTGACAGTGTCCATTAGTATGCTAACTAACAGTATCTATTAGTATGCTAACTGACAGTTTCTATTAGTATGCTAACTGACAGTATCTATTAGTATGCTAACTGACAGTATCTATTAGTATGCTAACTGACAGTACTATTAGTATGCTAACTGACAGTACTATTAGTATGCTAACTGACAGTACTATTAGTATGCTAACTGACAGTATCTATTAGTATGCTAACTGACAGTATCTATTAGTATGCTAACTAACAGTGTCTATTAGTATGCTAACTGACAGTATCTATTAGTATGCTAACTGACAGTATCTATTAGTATGCTAACTGACAGTATCTATTAGTATGCTAACTAACAGTGTCTATTAGTATGCTAACTAACAGTATCTATTAGTATGCTAACTGACAGTATCTATTAGTATGCTAACTAACAGTACTATTAGTATGCTAACTGACAGTATCTATTAGTATGCTAACTGACAGTACTATTAGTATGCTAACTGACAGTATCTATTAGTATGCTAACTGACAGTACTATTAGTATGCTAACTGACAGTACTATTAGTATGCTAACTGACAGTATCTATTAGTATGCTAACTGACAGTATCTATTAGTATGCTAACTAACAGTAATTATTCCTATCACGTCTTCTCGTAATTAATTACAAATTATTGCAAATGATTAATTCTCTCTTTTTTTAAAATTATTATTTAAATGAAATTACTGAGTAGAGTTAACTACTGACAATATTTATTGCAGTGAAGGGTGAGTTTCGAGTTACTGAATGGTTTTACATTTTCGATCATATATAAATCAATTTTTTGATTATAATGTAACTCATTAATTTTGGTATCCATGATACTTGTACGTATCATGGATACCAACTAACGAGTTAAATTTTATATATGTTCGAAAATATGAAACCGTGCAATAATTAAGATAAACTTCCCCCATATATTAAAGCAAGCCTCGAACTTTCATATAATTTTTTTTCTTTCTTTATGATCTCTGCAGTTTTAAATATTAATTGATTATAATACCACAATTACCAAAGAAGTTTTAATTAATGAATATATATATATAAGCTTTCAAATTTAGCATTCTTTTTGCCAAAATATAATATTGAAACTTGAATTAATATTACAGAAATAAATTATACCAAACTTATGAGAAAATGAATGTGAGGATATTATTGAGTATTAGAATATTATTGAATATTAGAATATTATTGAGTATTAGAATATTATTGAATATTAGAATATTATTGAATATTAGAATATTATTGAATATTAGAATATTATTGAATATTAGAATATTATTGAATATTAGAATATTATTGAATATCAGAATATTATTGAATAAATTAGAATATTATTGAATATCAGAATATTATTGAATATTAGAATATTATTGAATATCAGAATATTATTGAATATTATAATATTATTGAATATTAGAATATTATTGAATATTAGAATATTATTGAATATCAGAATATTATTGAATATTAGAATATTATTGAATATCAGAATATTATTGAATATTAGAATATTATTGAATATTAGAATATTATTGAATATTAGAATATTATTGAATATTAGAATATTATTGAATATTAGAATATTATTGAATATTAGAATATTATTGAATATTAGAATATTATTGAATATTAGAATATTATTGAATATTAGAATATTATTGAATATCAGAATATTATTGAATAAATTAGAATATTATTGAATATCAGAATATTATTGAATATTAGAATATTATTGAATATCAGAATATTATTGAATATTATAATATTATTGAATATTAGAATATTATTGAATATTAGAATATTATTGAATATTAGAATATTATTGAATATCAGAATATTATTGAATATTAGAATATTATTGAATATCAGAATATTATTGAATATTAGAATATTATTGAATATTAGAATATTATTGAATATTAGAATATTATTGAATATTAGAATATTATTGAATATTAGAATATTATTGAATATTAGAATATTATTGAATATTAGAATATTATTGAATATTAGAATATTATTGAATATTAGAATATTATTGAATATTAGAATATTATTGAATATTAGAATATTATTGAATATTAGAATATTATTGAATATTAGAATATTATTGAATATTAGAATATTATTGAATATTAGAATATTATTGAATATCAGAATATTATTGAATAAATTAGAATATTATTGAATATCAGAATATTATTGAATATTAGAATATTATTGAATATCAGAATATTATTGAATATTATAATATTATTGAATATTAGAATATTATTGAATATCAGAATATTATTGAATATTAGAATATTATTGAATATCAGAATATTATTGAATATTAGAATATTATTGAATATTAGAATATTATTGAATATTAGAATATTATTGAATATTAGAATATTATTGAATATTAGAATATTATTGAATATTAGAATATTATTGAATATTAGAATATTATTGAATATTAGAAT
>CANNZV010001904.1:0-22894 GCA_947561585.1 Caprella mutica
CCCTTTTCTCTGATAGTACATCATCACAGTGACTCTTTTCTCTGATAGTACATCATCACAGTGACTCTTTTCTCTAATAGTACATCATCACAGTGACTCTTTTCTCTGATAGTACATCATCACAGTGACTCTTTTCTCTGATAGTACATCATCACAGTGACTCTTTTCTCTGATAGTACATCATCACAGTGACTCTTTTCTCTGATAGTACATCATCACAGTGACTCTTTTCTCTGACAGTACATCATCACAGTGACTCTTTTCTCTGATAGTACATCATCACAGTGACTCTTTTCTCTGATAGTACATCATCACAGTGACTCTTTTCTCTGATAGTACATCATCACAGTACACTTTTCTCTGATAGTACATCATCACAGTGACTCTTTTCTCTGATAGTACATCATCACAGTGACTCTTTTCTCTGATAGTACATCATCACAGTGACTCTTTTCTCAGATAGTACATCATCACAGTGACTCTTTTCTCTGATAGTACATCATCACAGTGACTCTTTTCACTGATAGTACAGCATCACAGTGACTCTTTTTTCTGATAGTACATCATCACAGTGACTCTTTTCTCTGATAGTACATCATCACAGTGACTCTTTTCTCTGATAGTACATCATCACAGTGACTCTTTTCTCTGATAGTACATCATCACAGTGACTCTTTTCTCTGATAGTACATCATCACAGTGACTCTTTTCTCTGATAGTACATCATCACAGTGACTCTTTTCTCTGATAGTACAGCATTACAGTGACTCTTTTCTCTGATAGTACAGCATTACAGTGACTCTTTTCTCTGATAGTACACTAGGGATAGTACCGGTTATATCCAATCATTCTTAGGTACACCTACAGGGCAATTCAATGAATTTTAATAACATATCTATTGGGTTTCTATCATTTTTAAATAACACAGAACAATAAAGCTATTACAGTAGGATTTAAAAGTAGAGTTCTTAAATGGGGGAAAATACCTTCCTTTTATTTATTATGAAATCGTATACTAATATATGTGTATCGGGGGGAAACCCCCAACCCCTCCACCAGGTCATTATACAATCATGATGTATGTACCACAACAAGCTAGCGCATACAACAAACTACAAACGGTCTATTATCTTGATAGTTTCAAATTAATCGTCATTTATAAATGAAGTCTGTTTTGAAACTTTCTACATGAATGGCCATCATGTAGTTTCTTGTATCCGCTAGTTTGTTGTACTTCACACTTTATGATTGTTTGGTTAATGACCTGTCCTTTGGGGGGGGGGGATTCGGGTGGGGGGGGTGCCTTGCTCATAAATGTATATTAGTATTCACTTCATAATCATTAAAATAAAGATATTAACGCACCATCGGTATTTTGGGGTTAAATGGGTTTATGAATGCAGCGCATTTTCAAGATTGTGCGGATCGACAAATTGCGCGAATCACATCCACGGTGTACCCCATGTATCTACTCCAAATGCACTTAACTCACTATAAATATAGTCCTCAGAATAATTCTATTCTATACACACGGAGAGTAGATTGGTATATTTTTTGCTCCACACGGAGATTTTCACGGTCCATAAAGACTGATCCAGAAAGTACTTTCGACCTACAATTTATTTGCTTAGCGGCAATTAACTGAATTGAAACTCCTGTGAGTAGTGAGGGGTTAATTACCAGTTACCGTCAGCTACACAGTTACCGTACAACTTTTGGTAGAACTTTGATAGTTGTGGAGAAAAGAGGTAGTACCTAACTGCTATCTAAAAAAGAATATATACATAGTATTGATGGTAACTTGAACAGACAGATTCCTTATAAAGTAATAATGAAATAGCAGATACTACCTGAAAATGCTTCAAACTATTTTCACTGTGTACTTTATTTACTACTATTGGTGGTTGTTTTAACTCTTCACTGTGCACTTTATTTACAACTATTGGTGGTTGTTTTAACTCTTCACTGTGCACTTTATTTACTACTATTGGTGGTTGTTTTAACTCTTCACTGTGCACTTTATTTACAACTATTGGTGGTTGTTTTAACTCTTCACTGTGCACTTTATTTACAACTATTGGTGGTTGTTTTAACTCTTCACTGTGCACTTTATTTACAACTATTGGTGGTTGTTTTAACTCTTCACTGTGCACTTTATTTACAACTATTGGTGGTTGTTTTAACTCTTCACTGTGTACTTTATTTACAACTATTTGTGGTTGTTTTAACTCTTCACTGTACACTTTATTTACAACTATTGGTGGTTGTTTTAACTCTTCACCGTGTACTTTATTTACAACTATTGGTGGTTGTTTTAACTCTTCACTGTGCACTTTATTTACAACTATTGGTGGTTGTTTTAACTCTTCACTGTGCACTTTATTTACAACTATTGGTGGTTGTTTTAACTCTTCACTGTGCACTTTATTTACAACTATTGGTGGTTGTTTTAACTCTTCACTGTGCACTTTATTTACAACTATTGGTGGTTGTTTTAACTCTTCACTGTGCACTTTATTTACAACTATTGGTGGTTGTTTTAACTTATATTTTTTTAGCACTGAACTAATTTTTGTAACTGTATCATGAGGGAACGTACAGTTAGGCCCTCTATTTTCAACCACAGATACATTCTACATAAACACCAGTACCTAATTCTCCACTGCGCATTTACGGACTAAAGTTATTCTGTACTGCGCATTTACGGACTAAAGTTATTCGGTACTGCGCATTTACGGACTAAAGTTTTCCTGTACTGCGCATTTACGGACTAAAGTTTTTCTGTACTGCGCATTTACGGACTAAAGGTATTTTGTACTGCGCATTTATGGACTAAAGTTATTCTGTACTGCGCATTTACGGACTAAAGTTATTCTGTACTGCGCATTTATGGACTAAAGTTATTCTGTACTGCGCATTTACGGACTAAAGTTATTCTGTACTGCGCATTTACGGACTAAAGTTATTCTGTACTGCGCATTTATGGACTAAAGTTATTCTGTACTGCGCATTTACGGACTAAAGTTATTCTGTACTGCGCATTTATGGACTAAAGTTATTCTGTACTGCGCATTTATGGACTAAAGTTATTCTGTACTGCGCATTTATGGACTAAAGTTATTCTGTACTGCGCATTTACGGACTAAAGTTATTCTGTACTGCGCATTTACGGACTAAAGTTATTCTGTACTGCGCATTTATGGACTAAAGTTATTCTGTACTGCGCATTTACGGACTAAAGTTATTCTGTACTGCGCATTTATGGACTAAAGTTATTCTGTACTGCGCATTTACGGACTAAAGTTATTCTGTACTGCGCATTTACGGACTAAAGTTATTCTGTACTGCGCATTTATGGACTAAAGTTATTCTGTACTGCGCATTTACGGACTAAAGTTATTCTGTACTGCGCATTTATGGACTAAAGTTATTCTGTACTGCGCATTTATGGACTAAAGTTATTCTGTACTGCGCATTTATGGACTAAAGTTATTCTGTACTGCGCATTTACGGACTAAAGTTATTCTGTACTGCGCATTTATGGACTAAAGTTATTCTGTACTGCGCATTTACGGACTAAAGTTATTCTGTACTGCGCATTTACGGACTAAAGTTATTCTGTACTGCGCATTTATGGACTAAAGTTATTCTGTACTGCGCATTTACGGACTAAAGTTATTCTGTACTGCGCATTTACGTACTAAAGTTATTCTGTACTGCGCATTTACGGACTAAAATTATTCTGTACTGCGCAATATACTTTGTATTCATTTAGCCAATGAGTAGCTACTTCCAATCACCGGTAGGTGTCCTGTTCATAAGAGTTATGTCGACTCTACCGCCTCCGTAGCTAATTACTGTAGAGTGTGCTTATAGAAACAGGTATAGTGCTGACAAATGAATTAGCACTATAGTGCATGGTGTGAAATGTCTGGTCCAGAAGGAAGTATGTATGTGTGTGTTTATAATGTTAGAATAATTATTTAGAATATATATAGTCAATGAACATCAGTGATTGATTGTTTGTCATCCCTTTTTTTTTCATGCCTTATATTCTTTTCTTATTTCATTTCCATGGTACTCCATCATATAACATTCTCTTAATCTTCTATGGCCCCACCATGACTCTCTCTCTCTCTTTCTCTCAATCTTCTATGGCCCCACCATAACTTTCTATCTGTAAATCAGAACATTTCGGAAGGAACTAAAGTAAGTACTTCTAATTGATCACCCAGATCTAACGTGCGTCGGAACAACGTTCCGCGAAGACGGTTGATGTGCATAACGACGTTTCTTTTCTTCTGTGAGCCACTGACTCAATTATCCTAAGAAGTTCTTACAGTTCCAAACCGCACTGGCCCCAAAGGAACAGCGGTAAAGGGAACAACAAAGAACCACTCTGTATTCCAAAAGGAATTGGAACACAGGTACTATCGGAGGCAAGATATATTAACTTACCAGGTATTCAACGCCTTGATACGAGTTATAGATTTTTCTGCGCATAAACAAATACGCACATACGAACGCACTTATGTGACCCTGACACATTAGAAAACATACTCTATATACTATGCAGAGGGTTAAATACTATTTTCATGGCATCCGTACACTGAACAAACAACCATGGCAATATCGTATATACAAATAACTAATTAACCCACTGTATACTACCATATCGAGTATGTAATGAAATATTGCAGGGTCACATAAATGCGTTCATATGTGCGTATTTCACAACAAATAGCAATTCATGTTGATATGAACCTCAGCAATACTCTACCTTGTAGCTAATATACCTTGATCAGTGGTAATCACAAGTACTTTCCTCTTACTGTACCTAGGTACACTTTTCTCCGACTGTACCTAGGTACACTTTCTCTGATTGTACCTAGGTACACTTTTCTCTGACTGTACCTAGGTACACTTTTCTCTGACTATACCTAGGTACACTTTTCTCTGACTGTACCTAGGTACACTTTTCTCTGACTGTACCTAGGTACTCTTTTCTCTGACTGTACCTAGGTACACTTTTCTCTGACTGTACCTAGGTACACTTTTCTCTGACTGTACCTAGGTACTCTTTTCTCTGACTGTACCTAGGTACTCTTTTCTCCGACTGTACCTAGGTACAATTTTCTCTGACTGTACCTAGGTAGTACACTATGGGTAAGATCATTGATGTGTGCCCTAAGGTTTCGGATAATGATCTGTAGCATGGCAGGTAGATTTCGAACAAGAGAGCACCATTCAATTTGTCTGCAGTCCACAAAACAGGTACCTGAACGGTGAAGATATTCTACAATGATATTCAAACTTATAGATTTAAATATGATCACTTTAATTGAATTTGCAGAGTTGAATAATGCTTAGAAATATATTATGAGTTGAAAGTTACCATTTCAAATATAAAAATCAAGTTTAGAACACGTTATTTTTAGCAGGCAAGTACACTAGTTACTAATACGTTAATCTTAGCAGACAAGTACACTAGTTACTAATACGTTATTCTTACCAGGCAATTACACTAGTTACTAATACTTTATTCTTAGCAGACAAGTACACTAGTTACTAATACGTTATTCTTACCAGGCAATTACACTAGTTACTAATACGTTATTTTTACCAGGAAAGTACACTAGTTACTAATACGTTATTCTTACCAGGCAATTACACTAGTTACTAATACGTTATTCTTACCAGGCAATTACACTAGTTGCTAATACGTTATTCTTATCAGGCAAGTACACTAGTTACTAATACGTTATTCTTACCAAGCAAGTACACTAGTTACTAGTACGTTATTTTTAGCAGGCAAGTGCACTAGTTACTAGTACGTTTTTCTTAGCAGGCAAGTACACTAGTTACTAGTACGTTATTTTTAGCAGGCAAGTACACTAGTTACTAGTACGTTATTTTTACCAGGCAAGTACACTAGTTACTAGTACGTTATTCTTAGCAGGCAAGTACACTAGTTACTAGTACGTTATTTTTAGTAGGCAAGTACACTAGTTACTAGTACGTTATTTTTAGCAGGCAAGAACACTAGTTACTAGTACGTTATTTTTAGCAGGCAAGTACACTAGTTACTAGTACGTTATTTTTAGCAGGCAAGTACACTAGTTGCATCTTCAGGGGGGTTAAAGTTCACAATTTAGGCAAGAGAGAATCTTTTCAATTATTTATTATTCGCCAAACCGGTTGCCGTAATTTGCAATTAAGAATAGCTTCTGTAAACACGATGGGGGATGTTAGAGACTAGGAGTCAACAATGCTATTCCATTATAGATAGTATTCGATGTCTATTGGAAAACATTTAATATGAGAAGCTTTAATATGTCTATTGGAGAAGCTTTAAAATGTCTATTGGAGAAGCTTTAAAATGTCTATTGGAGAAGCTTTAATATGTCTATTGGAGAAGCTTTAAAATGTCTATTGGAGAAGCTTTAAAATGTCTATTGGAGAAGCTTTAAAATGTCTATTGGAGAAGCTTTAAAATGTCTATTGGAGAAGCTTTAAAATGTCTATTGGAGAAGCTTTAATATGTCTATTGGAGAAGCTTTAAAATGTCTATTGGAGAAGCTTTAAAATGTCTATTGGAGAAGCTTTAATATGTCTATTGGAGAAGCTTTAAAATGTCTATTGGAGAAGCTTTAAAATGTCTATTGGAGAAGCTTTAAAATGTCTATTGGAGAAGCTTTAAAATGTCTATTGGAGAAGCTTTAAAATGTCTATTGGAGAAGCTTTAAAATGTCTATTGGAGAAGCTTTAAAATGTCTATTGGAGAAGCTTTAAAATGTCTATTGGAGAAGCTTTAATATGTCTATTGGAGAAGCTTTAAAATGTCTATTGGAGAAGCTTTAAAATGTCTATTGGAGAAGCTTTAATATGTCTATTGGAGAAGCTTTAAAATGTCTATTGGAGAAGCTTTAAAATGTCTATTGGAGAAGCTTTAAAATGTCTATTGGAGAAGCTTTAAAATGTCTATTGGAGAAGCTTTAAAATGTCTATTGGAGAAGCTTTAAAATGTCTATTGGAGAAGCTTTAAAATGTCTATTGGAGAAGCTTTAAAATGTCTATTGGAGAAGCTTTAAAATGTCTATTGGAGAAGCTTTAAAATGTCTATTGGAGAAGCTTTAAAATGTCTATTGGAGAAGCTTCAAAATGTCTATTGGAGAAGCTTTAAAATGTCTATTGGAGAAGCTTTAAAATGTCTATTGGAGAAGCTTTAAAATGTCTATTGGAGAAGCTTTAAAATGTCTATTGGAGAAGCTTTAATATGTCTATTGGAGAAGCTTTAAAATGTCTATTGGAGAAGCTTTAAAATGTCTATTGGAGAAGCTTTAAAATGTCTATTGGAGAAGCTTTAAAATGTCTATTGGAGAAGCTTTAATATGTCTATTGGAGAAGCTTTAAAATGTCTATTGGAGAAGCTTTAAAATGTCTATTGGAGAAGCTTTAAAATGTCTATTGGAGAAGCTTTAAAATGTCTATTGGAGAAGCTTTAAAATGTCTATTGGAGAAGCTTTAAAATGTCTATTGGAGAAGCTTTAAAATGTCTATTGGAGAAGCTTTAAAATGTCTATTGGAGAAGCTTTAATATGTCTATTGGAGAAGCTTTAAAATGTCTATTGGAGAAGCTTTAAAATGTCTATTGGAGAAGCTTTAAAATGTCTATTGGAGAAGCTTTAAAATGTCTATTGGAGAAGCTTTAAAATGTCTATTGGAGAAGCTTTAAAATGTCTATTGGAGAAGCTTTAAAATGTCTATTGGAGAAGCTTTAAAATGTCTATTGGAGAAGCTTTAAAATGTCTATTGGAGAAGCTTTAAAATGTCTATTGGAGAAGCTTTAAAATGTCTATTGGAGAAGCTTTAAAATGTCTATTGGAGAAGCTTTAAAATGTCTATTGGAGAAGCTTTAAAATGTCTATTGGAGAAGCTTTAAAATGTCTATTGGAGAAGCTTTAAAATGTCTATTGGAGAAGCTTTAAAATGTCTATTGGAGAAGCTTTAAAATGTCTATTGGAGAAGCTTTAAAATGTCTATTGGAGAAGCTTTAAAATGTCTATTGGAGAAGCTTTAAAATGTCTATTGGAGAAGCTTTAAAATGTCTATTGGAGAAGCTTTAAAATGTCTATTGGAGAAGCTTTAAAATGTCTATTGGAGAAGCTTTAAAATGTCTATTGGAGAAGCTTTAAAATGTCTATTGGAGAAGCTTTAAAATGTCTATTGGAGAAGCTTTAAAATGTCTATTGGAGAAGCTTTAAAATGTCTATTGGAGAAGCTTTAAAATGTCTATTGGAGAAGCTTTAAAATGTCTATTGGAGAAGCTTTAAAATGTCTATTGGAGAAGCTTTAAAATGTCTATTGGAGAAGCTTTAAAATGTCTATTGGAGAAGCTTCAAAATGTCTATTGGAGAAGCTTTAAAATGTCTATTGGAGAAGCTTTAAAATGTCTATTGGAGAAGCTTTAAAATGTCTATTGGAGAAGCTTTAAAATGTCTATTGGAGAAGCTTTAATATGTCTATTGGAGAAGCTTTAAAATGTCTATTGGAGAAGCTTTAAAATGTCTATTGGAGAAGCTTTAAAATGTCTATTGGAGAAGCTTTAAAATGTCTATTGGAGAAGCTTTAAAATGTCTATTGGAGAAGCTTTAATATGTCTATTGGAGAAGCTTTAAAATGTCTATTGGAGAAGCTTTAAAATGTCTATTGGAGAAGCTTTAATATGTCTATTGGAGAAGCTTTAAAATGTCTATTGGAGAAGCTTTAAAATGTCTATTGGAGAAGCTTTAAAATGTCTATTGGAGAAGCTTTAAAATGTCTATTGGAGAAGCTTTAAAATGTCTATTGGAGAAGCTTTAAAATGTCTATTGGAGAAGCTTTAAAATGTCTATTGGAGAAGCTTTAAAATGTCTATTGGAGAAGCTTTAATATGTCTATTGGAGAAGCTTTAAAATGTCTATTGGAGAAGCTTTAAAATGTCTATTGGAGAAGCTTTAATATGTCTATTGGAGAAGCTTTAAAATGTCTATTGGAGAAGCTTTAAAATGTCTATTGGAGAAGCTTTAAAATGTCTATTGGAGAAGCTTTAAAATGTCTATTGGAGAAGCTTTAAAATGTCTATTGGAGAAGCTTTAAAATGTCTATTGGAGAAGCTTTAAAATGTCTATTGGAGAAGCTTTAAAATGTCTATTGGAGAAGCTTTAAAATGTCTATTGGAGAAGCTTTAAAATGTCTATTGGAGAAGCTTTAAAATGTCTATTGGAGAAGCTTCAAAATGTCTATTGGAGAAGCTTTAAAATGTCTATTGGAGAAGCTTTAAAATGTCTATTGGAGAAGCTTTAAAATGTCTATTGGAGAAGCTTTAAAATGTCTATTGGAGAAGCTTTAAAATGTCTATTGGAGAAGCTTTAAAATGTCTATTGGAGAAGCTTTAAAATGTCTATTGGAGAAGCTTTAAAATGTCTATTGGAGAAGCTTTAAAATGTCTAATGGAGAAGCTTTAAAATGTCTATTGGAGAAGCTTTAAAATGTCTATCGGAGAAGCTTTAAAATGTCTATTGGAGAAGCTTTAAAATGTCTATTGGAGAAGCTTTAAAATGTCTATTGGAGAAGCTTTAAAATGTCTATTGGAGAAGCTTTAAAATGTCTATTGGAGAAGCTTTAAAATGTCTATTGGAGAAGCTTTAAAATGTGTATTGGAGAAGCTTTAAAATGTCTATTGGAGAAGCTTTAAAATGTCTATTGGAGAAGCTTTAAAATGTCTATTGGAGAAGCTTTAAAATGTCTATTGGAGAAGCTTTAAAATGTCTATTGGAGAAGCTTTAAAATGTGTATTGGAGAAGCTTTAAAATGTCTATTGGAGAAGCTTTAATGTGTCTATTGGAGAAGCTTTAAAATGTCTATTGGAGAAGCTTTAAAATGTCTATTGGAGAAGCTTTAAAATGTGTATTGGAGAAGCTTTAAAATGTCTATTGGAGAAGCTTTAATATGTCTATTGGAGAAGCTTTAAAATGTCTATTGGAGAAGCTTTAAAATGTCTATTGGAGAAGCTTTAAAATGTGTATTGGAGAAGCTTTAAAATGTGTATTGGAGAAGCTTTAAAATGTCTATTGGAGAAGCTTTAAAATGTCTATTGGAGAAGCTTTAAAATGTCTATTGGAGAAGCTTTAAAATGTCTATTGGAGAAGCTTTAAAATGTGTATTGGAGAAGCTTTAAAATGTCTATTGGAGAAGCTTTAAAATGTCTAATGGAGAAGCTTTAAAATGTCTATTGGAGAAGCTTTAAAATGTCTATTGGAGAAGCTTTAAAATGTCTATTGGAGAAGCTTTAAAATGTCTATTGGAGAAGCTTTAAAATGTGTATTGGAGAAGCTTTAAAATGTCTATTGGAGAAGCTTTAAAATGTCTATTGGAGAAGCTTTAAAATGTCTATTGGAGAAGCTTTAAAATGTCTATTGGAGAAGCTTTAAAATGTGTATTGGAGAAGCTTTAAAATGTCTATTGGAGAAGCTTTAATATGTCTATTGGAGAAGCTTTAAAATGTCTATTGGAGAAGCTTTAAAATGTCTATTGGAGAAGCTTTAAAATGTGTATTGGAGAAGCTTTAAAATGTCTATTGGAGAAGCTTTAAAATGTCTATTGGAGAAGCTTTAAAATGTGTATTGGAGAAGCTTTAAAATGTCTATTGGAGAAGCTTTAATATGTCTATTGGAATTAGGTTTGCTGAAGATGTAGGGATCTATTTATCGAAAGAGAGAAAATACGTTAGTTACGTTTAATATACAATGAAATAAATTATGTATTTATTGTGCATGGAAATCTGAATATGTATTAGATTTGTATGGACGTGGTGTATATAGCTAGTTATATAACTGTGGAATATGTAGATGTATGATTATAGTTATCCGTACATTTATAGGGGTTGGACAAATAAATCGAAACGACTAACATTTTTGGTATCATAATCTTTGAAGCTCGACACGTGATACTGTTTTTTTTTTTTTGTTGATATGAAATTTTCAATTAATGCCAATGATTTTTTCACAGATACTGAATGAAGATTGGTCATAACCTTTAAAAAATGGCAGACCTCTCTAAGTTACTAGGAGGCCAAATTGTGTAGCAGAAACGCTAGTGTTACAGAAACTGTCCGAATGTTTGGCGTTACAAGAGGTACTGTCCCAAAAGTAATGACTTCCTCTGAAATAGAAAGAAAAACGTCAGAATCAAAGCACAGGTCTGACCGAAAGTAGAAGATGTCCGAGAAAAATCGTCAGACTCTAAATCGATATCACAATATAACTGAATATTTAATTTATATTAAAAATAAAAAAGATGAATATTATGTTTACTCATTTTCAAATAGCATAGTTTTCTCTTCTTTTTTAATTATAATTAAAATTCTTCAATAAAAGTAATCATTGAAATTAATATAATTCAATTATGATATTTCCAATTAATTAAAATAGTAGCTGTTTCTAATGGGAAAACTTAAAAAAAATGCGACAAATAGCAACTTCATCTTTTTTAATTATCAAATTTGAGTTTGCAGAATTAAATAGAAACGTGTTCACGCATTGCAATTTATTGGGAATCGTGTGGGGAGACTCGCGTGCTGAGAAACTATCATTTAGACACAACTTCTTTCGAAAAACATTCCTATATATATAGTTGTATATTATATATATTGTAAATATCTATTCCGTGCAATTTACCAAATTGCGCAATCTCGAGAATTCGCTGCACATTCTATAAACCCGGAACGCCCAGAGTGTTTGAGAAGATTGGTAAGATTGGAATGTAGATTTATACTTCGAAAACTTGACTTGAATTTTTGGAAATTCGAGGTTTTAATTGTATAAGACGAATTCGTATGAAATTAATTAAAATAATGCAATATTTTTTGGTTATATTTTGTTTTATATGATTTCATTACCATTCAGAAATGTGGAGGTAGTGGAATACATGCGCTGTTGCGTCACATTCTAATTTACACCAAAAATAGCTAATATTCCTATGGGTGATGTTACTAGTGTGTCGCAAAATGTGACACAGCAGTCCAGAGGCCCACTAGGTCTAAAAGGATATAAATCTAAATATTTGAAGTTGCATTAGTTGCACTGATAATTATACGATACATAAATACGTGATAGACTATCAAAGTCACGGAGAGTAACTCACGTCAATTAGATTTTAGATTATGCATCAATATTTCGAACCGGCACATAGGGTGTTCTGCGTACTCTCGAGATTGCGCAATTTGGTAAATTGCGTGGAACATATTTATATACCATCCCGTAATGAACGTGTTATGAGGTGTGCCTGTATATGGTGTAGAACCAAGGTAGCTGATTATAGTTGTCATTCTAGCGACCTTTGGCATTAACAAACAAAGTCACGATTCCCAGTATAAAAAATCTAATCCTATTGGCAATAGATAAAAGTAAATAACTAGCCGATGTTAATTACATACATGTTATGGGCAGATTTTTTTATTAATTATTTAAGGATTTCCTTGTGTCTCCTAATATGCCAAGGTATTTAATTCTATTCATTATTTGATATGGTAAATATAGTAAAGAATATCTATTAAATCTTAGTAACGACAGAATTCTTTATAATGCACCAAATGAGAGAAATGTGTAATAAATATAATTATGTACTAGGTAGTCTCAACACTAGGTAGGCATTTGATGTACTAGGTAGTCTAACTAGTCTTAAATACTAGGTATTGACACCATCAAACAGCAGGCATTTGATGTACTAGGTAATCTAACTAGTCTTAAATACTAGGTATTGACACCGTCAAACGGTAGGCATTTGATGTACTAGGTAGTCTTAAATACTATAGGTATTGACACCATCAAACGGTAGGCATTTGATGTACTAGGTAGTCTTAAATACTATAGGTATGGACACCATCAAACGGTAGGCATTTGATGTACTAGGTAGTCTTAATACTATAGGTATTGACACCATCAAACGGTAGGCATTTGATGTACTAGGTAGTCTTAAAAACTATAGCTATTGATGCCATCAAACGGTAGGCATTTGATGTACTAGGTAGTCTTAATACTGTAGGTATTGACACCATCAAACGGTAGGCATTATCTTTGAAATCAAAAGGAAATTAAATACAAGGGACTCTAAGAAACATTCAGAAAGGAAAGTGGCTCCATGAGAACATACAAGTAAAATTTCAAACATTCTCCGAATAAAAATCGTGAAATTGCTAGATAAAGTGGATGAAGTCAGCTGCTACCAACGCATAAATTAACAGTTAGAGCATGTCTGATAGATAGCAAACCAGAAGCTGAAACCTTAAATGATATCTCCAGAACTATTCTAACATTTGATAGCTTCAGGTAGTACACACTCTATATCTATACTAAACTAAATACCTAGATTGAGAAGGTTGAAAGAATCTGTATTCTTTATATCAACAGGATGCGCAATAAACTTAAGAAGCTGTCGATGGTTATGAATTTTAAAATGTTATATCGTCCAACTGTAAAATTATTATCAATAATAAGAAGACCTATAAATGATTGAATCATAAAATTTAGAGTTTATCGTTCTTGATATCTAAATTTATAATTCTTAACAATAAAATACGATAAATGTGTACCTTAATGGACACTAACAGACTATCAACAGATTGTTTTTTTTTCTGATAGGTAGGTATGAATTTATCCCAACCAGTGGGCACTCGTAAATATCCTTTTGGTTCCTTCAAGGATAATAGCTTGCAGCCAATTATTGGAATTACTATCGATAGTGAGGTAAGAAGCAGTCGAAAGAAATCAAAAAATTCTTGCACGATTTTCCTGTTTAACGATACTGAAATTTTAAATCCGCGTGAATCGTATAAGTGAGTGAAAGCATCGTTTAATTCTTGTATTAATAAAAAGTTGCATTCCGTGTGATGGCGCTGTCTCTGCATTCGTTATCATTTTTTATAATATAACTGCGAATGAATTATTTGTAATATGGATTTTTTTTATTTTTTTTTAAATCCAATTATGTACAATCAGCACTTGACAAAATTCTACATACACAATTTTTTTTTTAATTATGATATGCACACTTCTTTATAAACAAATTCTTCATAAACATAAACAGAATGATGAGAGATGGAACATATATAACTCGCCTTTTATCTCTTTCTTAATGTAATTACAAATGTTCGTTGTGGTACCTAGACTCCAATAACTCAGTTACAGCACATCAATCTAAATCTCTCGTCGATTCATGCAGATAAGCAGCAGCAGCTCCTTTTCTAGAGTTCCAGTCTCTGGTAGCAGACATCAAAGTGGAGGAAGAGCCACGACGGCGTCAGGCTAGCAGCCGGGGGCCATCACGCAATCCGCAGATCTCTAGTTAATCCCTTGCCTCTTCAGAGTCACGATGTACACAAGTTCTTTGAGACGGACAGCACGATCCTCAGGAGATTTCAATGGTAACAACCTCAGGCTTCAACGGAAGTCAACCAAACTAGATATTGATATATTTACCTCGTATTTTTTCCTGAGAATTCTTGTGTTAACTTACAGACACTTTAACACAAACACTTTACCAGTTTCTGCAAACTGGCCAAATTATATCAAGTCAACGAAACTGGATATTGATATATTTACCTCTTTTTTTATTCCTGCATGAACTTAGAAGTAACCACTGCAAATACTCTACTAGTTTCTGCAAACTGGCCAAATTAAATCAACGACATATGAAATTGATATATCTACCACTTCTTTTCGTGAGAATTCTTGTATTAGTTAAAGAATATCTCTACGAACACTTTACCAGTTTCAGGTAACTAACCAAACATGTTAACAGTAGAAAAGGACAAAATAGTAAACTAAATGAATAGGTTTAGGATAAAACAAGACAGGTAGCCAGCTCGGTACCTTAATTCCAGATAACGATACCAGAGGCGTCCCTTAATATCCCAGTCGCAAAATAAATAATCGGCAGATTGTCTATTATAGTCCAATACGGTATTTTATAGCTTATTTTATAGGTAAATATCCTAGTTTCCAACACTTTCATCGTATATTTTGTAAAGAATGTTTGATGATAGACGGTAATTTTGTTTTAAATTTATGACAAATTACAGTTTGATTCAAGTCGAATCGTCAGATGATCTTTCGATCATTGATTGTTCTTGCCAATCGAAAGCTGACTATCGGCGCTTGCAACTTTATCGCCGATAAATTAAATAGGTATCGAAAGAGTGCTTTTGTCAGACGAACAATCGACAGTTAGCTAAGTTAATTGGGAGAGCAAATTTGAAAAGAGGTTTCACTTGTCCAGTCAGTTTGAATTGGAAATTGATTTAGCAACTGGGTACGGTTTGAAATGAATTCCTGTATCGGTTACATTGGTATTACTATTTACAGAGGGTAAATAAGAGATAACGGAACTCAGACTTTCTTGCAGTACTACCTAATTATGTAGGCAAATACCAGTGAACGGTAAGATTATCCAACACTGTATGTATGTATGTGAAATAATTTAAGTTTTCAAATTGAAAAATTATAGGTTGTTATGCTGGAATAAAATTAGTAACACTTTAGTATGAATATTACTAAATTAACTTAGTAGAAAACTTGAAGTCTGCTTTGAAACCATACACCATGCTTAATTAATGAAAAAAATTACCAAATTTCTATCTAAAATCTAACAAAAGGTATGTACTTACATAAATTAAAATCTATTTATCATGTTTTGATGACAATTAAAATGTTAGTCACCAAGAATTTTCTTGATCTTTTAGAATTATAAATTTGTTACGTTATTTTTAAAGTGAGACGTTGATCGGTAAGTACCAGGCGGAAAGTATAGATTAACATGTCAAATGCTATCTTGAAATGGTGATAGGTACTATCAGAGAAAAGAGTCACTGTGATGATGTACTATCAGAGAAAAGAGTCACTGTGATGATGTACTATCAGAGAAAAGAGTCACTTTGATGATGTACTATCAGAGAAAAGAGTCACTGTGATGATGTACTATCAGAGAAAAGAGTCACTGTGATGATGTACTATCAGAGAAAAGAGTCACTTTGATGATGTACTATCAGAGAAAAGAGTCACTGTGATGATGTACTATCAGAGAAAAGAGTCACTGTGATGATGAACTATCAGAGAAAAGAGTCACTGTGATGATGTACTATCAGAGAAAAGAGTCACTGTGATGATGAACTATCAGAGAAAAGAGTCACTGTGATGATGTACTATCAGAGAAAAGAGTCACTTTGATGATGTACTATCAGAGAAAAGAGTCACTGTGATGATGTACTATCAGAGAAAAGAGTCACTGTGATGATGAACTATCAGAGAAAAGAGTCACTGTGATGATGTACTATCAGAGAAAAGAGTCACTGTGATGATGTACTATCAGAGAAAAGAGTCACTGTATAATACTAATTACACAAATCACAGTATTCAAATTTTTAATTATTTACAAATCTTACAAATTTGTCGTCGTGTACCCAGACTAATTTCAAAATATCTACAAGCATTACAATTAGTAAAATTTCTTTTTGATAATTAGTGACCTGTGTTTAAAATCTTCACAGCTACACTTTTCCCCTACTGTACATGTCAACACGACACATGCTCTATTTCGTCACCTAACGAACAATTGAGTAATTGTCTTAATAGTGACTGAGGCTTTAATAAAGGGACAGCTGCAAAGATAGCGAACTCAATCCACTTCATGAGCATTGCACAATGTGATAGTAGGCACTATTTATGAATTGCAGTGTAAGTGAAGCTAGAACGGGCTCTCGGTAGAGCGCATTCCTTCCACGCCGCTTATAAATGACCTTGACCATCCAATAATACTTGATTTATGAATGACCTTTACCTTTGACCCGTTCAATACCAGAATCTAATAAACTGATTACTTGTTATTGACAAATCGTCCCACCAAATTTCAGGCAATTTGGTTGTATAATTGTTGAGTAAATGAGTTATAAATGACCTTGACCTTTGACCGGATCGCTCCCAAAATTTTACTATATGGTTCCTGGATTATCGACCAATCGTCTCATACAATTTCAGACAATTTAGTTGAACACTTTTTTAGTTAAGCGAATAACAAGATGACAATTAAATACATGCAGCCTGAAATTTTACTTTCCGTCCGTGAAGATAACAATCAAATATATGAACATTTATTATTTTTTGTAGAGTTTTCGAAAATCAGATATTCCTTATTAATATCTTAATTTTAATTAATTTAAAACGAAATAAATAGAAATAAGAATTACTTGATTACCAAATTAATAAAGGTCTCCTTAATAATTAACAAATAATTGAAAAAAAAGAGAAGTAGTATAAAATAATAAGTCAAGTAAAAGACACTTCTCCTGCTCAGCAATACAAAAATTTAACAAAATATAATATAATAGAAATCAAAATATAAAAAGGTAATACTTAACTATATTTTGAAAGTTTTATCGAATAGAAAGAGAGAAATTCCCGTTTTTAACGTATAAAAAGCGCAAGAAATCATTGTTTTGATAATTATAATAATGAGATCTGCATCTGTCTGTCTGTCCGTCACACTAATCTAATAATACGCTTGCAAGTAGCTGATAGCATGGATAGGAAATTATTCTGATATCAGTTCAGTAATGGTTTCAATAAATAAATTAATCTTTATTTTATTCAGTTGAAAATATTGGAGTAAAAGCGAAGTCAGGGATAATAATTATTACATAAATTGAACTACTATCAGTGAACATAAAATTGATATAGTGAAAATGCTGTCAGTTTTGACAGCACGCGTACACTAGTTAAAAATTAAATTAGGAACGGTATAACGTAAATTTATTAAATTAAAAATATATGCTTAAAAAATTATATACGTCCTAAGAACATCTAATTTCTAAAAATAATAAAAAATATCATATTAATAATAAGAATTTATCATGAAAGTATAGCACTAATAGCAGTAATTATTATTGAAAGTTGTTTATAAGATTAATACAGGAATTTTATAAAAAAAAGTAAAAAATCAATGAGCTTATTTTTTGCAAATGACTGCGCTGTCTCTTTGCATTGGATATCATTTTTCATAAAACTTTAGCACTTGAATACCTTGAATATTACTTGACAAGTATACATAATAATTATTAGATAAATTATCATTAATATAGCTATACAAAAGTTTACATTTTTTATAAATAGATATAAAAAAAATAAATGAATTATATAAAATATATGAGAAAAAACAACATAATTAATAATGAAAGCAAATTGAATATAATACTAACATATAAATTCAAATTAATATGAAAATGAGTATTCTAATTTTTGACTTCATTAATTTCTATTCAATAAAAATATAAAATGATATGAAGCAAAAGGAATGCACAGAGAGTTTAGGAGGTTTAACTACGTATTAGGAGGTTTAGCATTAATTCTGCATACATTCATATAGTTACAAACATACTCACAAAGATTGGCCCTAAGGCAAAATACAATTATACACTTGACCTGTAACCTTGCTGAATTACCTACCGCTACTGTGAAACATCTTAGATCTACTACAAAAATACTAAAAACTATCACCTCAACTTCCTAAGCATTATTCACTTTTTCAACCTTGGAAATTTTTCTGAGGTAATTTTTTAAGTTGTCAAAGTATTTAAATTTTAGTTTGTGATGGTACACAGAAGTGCATTATAACGATCCTGATGCAGTTAATAAGGAAGTGGTAGATTAACTCTAAAGTTTAAATTGCCATCACTTTACCAAGCACTGGTGTTGGTGTCTATTTAGAATAAATAGTTAATATTAGCATTAGAGCCAATATAGATAATGAGTCATGCATAGGGTCAATGCTTTAACTTAAAAAGAGACACCACAATGCAGTAGAGGGTAAGTTACGAATTACCGTACACATATAAGAAAAATAATCTTTTAAAATTTTCAATATAAACCAATTAAAAGAGAATAAAATTTGAACATTTTAAACACTTTTTTATCATATAATTGAAATTGTGGAACCAACCTATAACTCGGAATTTTCCGTACTCTAGATCAATTTTTCTTAATATAATTTAAAGGTCCCCTCCTAGCAATTGTTTTTAACGTTTTAACTACCAGAGCTGATATCACCCATTATTTTACTCTAAGCCCCATTGAGTTTTATAGCATATATTAGCTTCTATATGCATTTGATGGTTATTATAATCAAAACACCGAAATTTCCGTATTACTTCTGAGTTACTAATTTTCAGTCCATAGAAAAAGAATGTACACCGTCTGTTTTGAATGCCAGTTAGGTTGGTATAATGATGATTCTCACCAAGTATGAAACTGTGAAATATCAATAGTGATGGGGAATTTATCATAATGATAGAAATTTTATGATAATGTTAGACAAAGTTCCACACAGATAGATCTTCTACTATAAAAAAGTAGATCTATAGAAGGCTGAATCCGACTTATCGGGCAGTTCGACAGTTTCAGTCATGTAAGAAAAAATGTATAATAATTACTATTTAAATTTTATTAGTTTACATTGAATTGGCTGTTATTTAACTTTCTCCCCTCAATGACACCAACAATTGTCAAAAATGCAGAGTCACAAATCTTGATAAGTTTTAACTATGGCTAATACGCATAAAGTGATCAGCAAATAAAGACGTAGCCCCCGGCAGTGTAATAATTAAATGATTAGACGGTTTGTGTGTGTGTTAGATGTGTGTGTGTAGAAATAACTCAGCCAATTCGATAGGCATTTGTACCAATAAATGTGAAAACATGAGGACAAACTAATTGACTGAACACTTGCCTAAACACTGTTAGGTCAACATCATTAACTGTAGAAGGATAGGGTTATGGTGGGGACATGGGAGATTAAGGGAGAGTTATGGTGGGGATATGGGAGATTAAGGGAGAGTTATGGTGGGGATATGGGAGATTAAGGGAGAGTTATGGTGGGGATATGGAAGATTAAGGGAGAGTTATGGTGGGGATATGGGAAATTAAGGGAGAGTTATGGTGGGGATATGGAAGATTAAGGGAGAGTTATGGTGGGGACATGGAAGATTAAGGGACAGTTATGGTGGGGATATGTGAGATTAAGGGACAGTTATGGTGGGGATATGGGAGATTAAGGGAGAGTTATGGTGGGGATATGAGAGATTAAGGAAGAGTTATGGTGGGGCCACAGGAGATTAACGAGGGGGGGGGAGTGGCTTTTGATGTTCAACATAAAGTTATGGTGAGGACATAGGAGTATTAATTGACATTAAATTAATTTTCTACTTTTCAAACATTTTCAAATAAATATCAAGCATAATGATGGTGTGGAATATCATAGAAATTCATACATAGTTTTAGAGATGTAGTACTTTCTTATAGACATTACCAGGCATTCATTTTAACTGACACTGATAACATCTAGAAGCAGCACACTGTGAAATTTTCTGACGTACCCAAATAACGTGATGTATAGCAAACAAAACGGTATCAAACTGATGTAAAATTCAAATATAAAGTCATTTTGACTGCTTGGAAGTTCTAGTAATTTACTGTTGTAGCTTTGTTGTACCTACTTAATGAGTAATTACTTAATAGTAATAGCGACACATAAAATAGTAACCTCTTTTTAATAAACACTTATTAATTAATAATAAATGACAGAAAAGGTACTTTTACCGTGTAAAATGGCATAAAAGCAGTCATTTTGACTGGCTGGTACTTTAAGTGTTAAGGGAGGCACATTTTTTATTTTTTTATTTAATTTTTTTTTTTCAGAAGCAAATAAAGGCAAGAGTTTGAATTAGTAAGAATTTTTTGCCTTCGTTTCTTATTTATAAAGTGGGAAAAAGTGGGAAAACTGGGCGATTTTATGTAGGATTAGGGTAAGTTCCAACTTATCGGACAGTTCCATATTTACGTAAAAAAAACAATTAAAATAGAAGCTAGTTCTTGTTTTTTAGTGAAATTTGGATTGGAACTTATTCTTATACTTCTACAAAAAAAACATAAAAGTGATTGACGAAAGACGATATTTTAAAGTTGTGAAGGAAAAGATACGTCATCATCGTTGTTTTTTTATCGGAAATATCCGTCAGAAGACGTTAAACTATAAGTGTTTTTTAATTTATGATAAATTATTATTGTATTTCCATCGAATCCGTGCATTCTCGTAAATGGATGTTCGATTATAATTTTTGGTCTGGGCCCTACCACCTGCTGTGTTAATGATATTTTTTTAAAAACCAATAAGAAGTTAACCATCTTCCAGCCATCCATCATTATTTGTCAAAGATGCTTATCTAAAAAAGCTATTAGTGCCTTTAGCCCTCCAAGTACTTAGGCTGTGGAAGTTTGTCACGTACGGCGCCTGAAAACCTGAAAAATACAGACCGAATATTCATAGTTTGCGGAAAATCAAGTGAAATAGTTTATCATACAACATTCCGAGCGATTTTCTTAGTTCTTCTTCAAGTTATTCATTGGAATTGTGAACCAGGGGTACTCTCACATCTACCATTGGCCTTTCTGTAACCCTGGTGAACCACCTAATCTGTAAGTGTCATCCAAATGGCCTCACTCAGAGAGTTTCCAGGCCATTACCTCGTCAGACAACATATTCAAATATAGGCACAATTTATTACTCTGAGTAATTTACCAATTTCCTAAAAACTTCAGTAAATAATAAAGAGTTAAGTTACGTACATTTGTTACCTATAACTAGTGTTGTGACAATATGCTTTTTAAACCATAGATCACGGAAATATTATAGACGGAGAGAATTAAAGAGTATTGAATGGTTCTACACCAGCGGTATATAGTATTCGATACCATTTCATTTCGTGTGATATTTTTAAGATCTATGATTTCAAAACCATATTGTCACAACCCTACTTATAATATAAATGCCGGTATAGTTTGGAAGAACGTGTCACAGTGGGTGTTTAATTTAAAAGCCTATATGAAGTAGAAGATCATAGTTTATTTTGTTAGTTTTACATTTTGATTGAATAAATCAGAAATTAGTTGAATTTTTTCTTGGAAAGTTTTCTGAATTTTTACAAATTCATGAAATAAATCAGTATGAAACTTATAAGAAGTTTTAGATACCATGTTAATCACAAGCTTCTTTTCTCGTGTGATAATGGTCAATTTTCCCACAGGTACTGATTAGAAAAAAGCACGTTTTCTCTATTGAATCTATAAGTTTAGATGATGCATTATATTCCTGTCTGCTGATTGACAGATATTCAAATTTGAATCTGGTAATTTATCGACATCGTGTTTCAGTCATTTGGAGTTACTGTACACCCAATCGGGAAAAAATATTATCGGTAGATCGTCTGTTATTGTCCATTACGGTAAATATTGATAGTATTTTATCGTATAAAATAATAATTGCAGACGTTATCTTTAGGGTTTTGCTTTTAATTCATGATTAATTACTTCTAATTTACGTTTTATAATTTATTGTCGTATAAAGATGATCTTTTAATCACTGATAATCCAACGATGAAATAAATTGTACAGCTGTTCGTTCATTCCTTCCAAGGTCAGGTTATTGTTAAGATGATAGTCCAGACACATCATTTAAGGGTCAGATTATAGTTTAGATGATAGTCCAGACACATCATTTAAGGGTCAGATTATAGTTTAGATGATAGTCCAGACACATCATTTAAGGGTCAGATTATTGTTTCGATGATAGTCCAGACACATCATTTAAGGGTCAGATTATTGTTTCGATGATTGTCCACAGATATCATTTAAAGGTTGCTTCATTTCTAGTGATTTACATACGATCATTTGCATACGATCATTTACATACGATCATTTGCATAAGATCTGTTCCATGTTATTAAGTGAAAGAGTCTGAGAATCTCGCCGAACAC
>CANNZV010001904.1:23307-147088 GCA_947561585.1 Caprella mutica
GGGGCCATAGAAGATTAAGTGAGATTCTATCTTAATCATATATGACCCAATTATAAAGCTTCACCATGGGTATTTATATGAAAAAATTCATGGCCCATTCAGTTTCTATAATAACTAAAATGTTCCACCATTATAAAAACATGAACAAATTTTTGCTGAAAAAAGTCCCGCTATTATAGCTGTAATTTATAGAAGGGGTTCTTTAAAAACAATCCTTTTTCATGCTTTTTTAAGTTCGTTTCAAGTTGTATCATTGAAATCAGGTCTTCCACTTTTTCTGGACACTCACCACCAGTGATAAAACAAAACCGTTTTACTATCGCCTCCGTATATATCAATCCAGTTCTTTATTTGTTTGTGGTTAACCCACTTGAAAAGTATCTCTATAGACTCTTGAAAACCTAAAAGCTTCTTTTGTCTCTTAAAACAGATAAATACGAAAGACATGGAATGAAGAAGAAGTGGTTTGGATTTGAAACAGAAGCTGTGACCACAAAGCAAGTGACTTCAATAAAAAAATATCTACCACCCATCGCCGGCTGTTTATTGGAATCTGGATCATCGTAGATGATAGAAGAATATCATGGGTAGATAACTATATATAGACGATATTAGATAACCAAGTATACAGGGTGGCGCAAAAAAAAGGAAACCCATTTTCAAATTAATTTATTTTACAAACTATCATAGCTAGAGATTTTCTAAAAACAAAGTTTTATTCGTTTATTTTTTTTTGCATTTATCTTGATATTCTGTTAAGAGTTACGACAAAAATTGAACATCCTGCAGTGAATTAAACAAAGGTACCTAAAAATGGCTTGCGCGAACTCGAATTACGCAAAAAAAATTCATAAATATAGGAATAATTTATTTCCATGTGGTAGTAATAAAAATTTAATCCTAAAATTTTTCATTCAATTAACGTTTTGGTTATTGACTCTTCCATTCATGGAAATACATCTTCATCACCAATCACGATATCTTCTACAATATGCATTTTTTTCCAGAAACCATTTTGCAAAATTTAGACGGTGCGGTAAATCAGTTCTAAGAGTTCAAGCCTTACATGCATCTTAAAAGGATGATATCTCAAATCTTGTTTGACAATTTTGTGAAATGTGTCTTAAATGATATCTAATTCTTACCATCTGATTTATATTTTTGTATTATCAATAAGCTGTTCATGAAAAAGATTAATGTTTTCATGTGTTCATTCTTTTCTCCTGCGACATGATCAATTTTTGTTCAAATTTAAAGTGGTTTCTTCAGTTTTGAACATATTAACATTTGTCAATGTGGTTTTACAGTTGGTGGAAATCTTTCCGGAAAGCAATGTTCAAAATGAGATTGAACCTGCGTAAAACTTACAGTGTTTAAAAAATTGTCACAACAAAAACTCTGTTCTTTTGAAAGCTGCATTTTGAGGGTATCGAATAGGAGATAAAGATTAATAGCGAGATTATTTTATAAAGATATCAATTTTTCCTTCAAAAAACAACTTTTTAATTAGTTGTTTCATTTTCTCTTATTTGTTACAAAAAATAGTAGAATTTAATGTTTTTAAATCCATATAAAATGAAGTATACCTCTTATGATTTTTTTCATATATTTCGTGCTCGCGCAAGCCATTTATAGGTACCTTTTTTAATTCGCTTCAGAATGTATATTTTTTGTCGTAATTCTTAACAGATTATCAAGATAGATGCAAAAAAATAAATGAACAAAACTGTGTTTTTAAAAAAATTGTAGCTTTGATAGTTTGTAAAATAAACTAGTTTGAAAATGGGTTTCCTTTTTTTGCACCACCCTGTATATAATAAAATATTACTAGTTTTAACATAAATTTTGAACACATTTTTCTAGTCCTACTATCTACTATAGTAACTAGACTATTAGTGGTAGTAAAATGAAACTGGTACCATTTTAAAGATAAATTCAATAAGCTTTTATTGTTTTATTTTTATGATATTTTTCGAGATAATAGTCAAAATGAATCCAAGACTTATGAAAATTATATGGTACTACATCACACCAAGAAGAAGATTGTCAGGGACAAGTTTAAGACAAGAAGATATGGTAGTTACAATATAAATAAACAATAGAATAGATAGCAGTAGATGGGATATGAATAGGAACGGTGCGGTTGAATTGGTTACTAAACTATTTATTACTTCAATAATTGTTATAACAGGTAGAAATATATCATCTGTGATACATAGGTTAAGTTACTTATTTCCGTACAGTTACGTATTCCCGTACAGTTACGTGTTCCCGTACACCACATTCACTGGTTAATTCGTGTAAAAACTGTTTCTTTATTAAGATAAGTGTTAAAAAGATTAAAGTAAACACCCACTGTGACACGTTCTACCAAACTGTCAGTATATTTATATTATAAGTAACTAATGTACGAAATAACGTAATTTACCTTATAGGTTGTTATAGTTTGTTAATAAATCTTTTAAAATTACTCTATGTTTGTTAAAAAAGTTTGGTGGGGCCCATCATAATCTTCTATGAACCCTCCATACTTTTTACCCGAAATGTAAAATTAGATAAAAAATAATAGTTTTGTAACTTCTTTTGAATGAAAACTAAACTGTGAATTATTTATTTACATTTGCATCACAATATTTACATTCTTGCATCACACACACCTATGCTGAGAAACACAACTTCTCACGGTAGCTTTTCTGCTGACATGAGCACTTTTACCCGGTAACCACATGGTTTGGCAATGCAGTTGTTTTTCAGGGGTTTGTTCTGCATTACCGGACAGTGCATGGTTGTTGTTTGACACAAGCCATGTATCACGAACGTATTACTTTTGCTGAGTGTTCAAAATGTAATGAGTATTCCCACAGTGATCAGGAAAATAAATTACTATGACTAATAATGTGGCGTGTGTATTTGGACTAGTTTTAAATGACTAATATCTTTAAATAGCAGATATTGGTGATCAATGAGTAATATGATCCTATTTGAGATATGAAGTTATTGAAATTAATGAAAAAAAACATTTTAATTACCTTCATTGGAATTTTTTTTTTTTTTTTTATCATCTTGTTCTTCGCTTAACTGAAAAAGTGTTCAACCAAATTGCCTGAAATTTGGTGAAACGATTGGTTCGTGTCCAGTGACCTGCTGCTAGAATTTTGGGAGTGACCCGGTCATTTATAACTCAAAAAGTATTGCAACATATTGCATGAAACTTGGTGGGACAATTGGTCAATATGCAGGAACCATTTTGTTAGAATTTGGGATTTATCGGGTCAAAGGTCAAAGATCAAGGTCAAGGCCATTTGTAACTCAATAACTCAGAAAGTATTCAACCAAATTATCTGAAATTTGATGAGACGATTGGGCAATGCCCAGGAACGATCTGGTAGAATTTTGGGAGCGATCTGGTCAAAGGTCAAGGTCATTTATAACTCAAAAAGTATTGAACGAAATTGAATGAAATCTGGTGGGACGATTGGTTATTATCCAGTTAGCAGCTTCTTAAATTTTGGGAGAGAACGGGTCAAAGCGGAGGCGAAGGTATGCAATCTACCGAATACACATAATCTGGTTGAGATATGCCGTTAATGAAATTAATGAAAATGAACATTTTTTTAGTATTCTCCTTTTTCAATATTCTTTGTTGTAGTATTCAATCCTTTAGATATTATTTAATCTATAGTGTTTAAATCCATTACAATTCCATAGAGCCACCCATGGTCAGGTACTTACATACTCTGTAGTATACAGTTTGGCATGGATATATCCCTACCATGTAATAATTTCTACAATTACCATGGAATTACGGCATTGAATTGTAATGAAAAAATGCGTAGAAAATTTAAGAGTCTAATTTTACAGAGAAATACCAGATTAAATGGCAAAGATAATAACCTAATTAATACATTTGTAGTATTACACATCTACATATGTGTTATTGTAGATGTGTATTACTCATCTACAGTAACACATATGAATGCATTAGATTTTATTGTCTGGCATACTGGTTTAGTTAGGTCTATCTGAGTAATGGTAGAAATTGACGTTACATTGTTTCTAAATATATCATAGATTAGGGTAAAGCTTTAGTTATTAGATGCGATGAAATGATAGCAGGTAATTATTAGCAAAAAGCATCAGAATAAAACCATTGGGATATAATAATTGTTGAGTTTTAATGTAATTGTTTAATAGTAACCTGTCGAATTCCCATTTGGTAATTTAATTTACCCAATAAAATCTTATCGGAATAAATTATATAATTATAAAAATATAATCATTTGTTGTGATAAATATAAATGGTTTATAATAATCATTGCTACTAGGGAGGGTATAGCTAGTAATCAGCTGGTTCTAAGTTTTCGATAATGCAAGATAATTAAGATATATAATAATCATTATATACTTTTTTTGTATGATCGATATATAACTACCCGGAGAGCAAGTAACGGTGGGGCCATAGAAAATTATACTGGGTTACCCACTCAATCTTCTATGGCCCCACCATACCATTCTCTGTGGGTACACCATTCTCAGTATAAGTTTATTATTGCCAATCTCTTTATTGTTTTATTTTCTTATCGTAATCCATACATGATAAGGCTTTCTCAGAATTTATTTCCTATCTGTTTAATTAAGTAGATCAAAGCGTATGCTCACCATTTGTTTACAACAGTTCTGGTCTGCTTACGATGGCGCCTGTAGGGAAATCTCCTCTAATCATGGGTGGAATTTAAAGAATTTAATTCGATGTTTTCGTGGAGACAAAAAGACTAATGGTAACGTATTTCATCCGGACCCGGCATAGATAGAGATTCATTATTTCCAAAGACTTATTCGAACACTGAATAAAAAAAAATATTCATAATTGCCCAAGCCTTATTCGAATCTGGAATAGAAAAATATTCGTGATTGCCGAAGCCTTATTTGAAACGGAATATACAAAGCTTCATGATTGTCCGAGTATTCATCCGAATCAGGAATTAGCTGAGTTTCAACCAGAATAGATTTAGAGTCTCTTTCGATAGAGACCTCGAGACTGACTCTGTCTCTCTCTCTCTCTTATCAGAGAGACACGTTTTTGTTATCTATTGAGTTTTTATTAGGGTAATTCCAAGTTATCGGACGGTTTCACACTTTTATCATATAAGAAAGAAATAGTATAATTATTATTAATCTTATTAAATTTTTGTGTTCATGATACCTGCAGTTAACATGAACACAAAAATAACAATTGAATAATAAATACGATGAATATTTACTTATATGATATAAACATTATAAATATATTCTCTTTAAAAATACAGGTTTCTTAATATTTTTTTTTATACAGCTGGAAAATTTATAACCCTCAGATCGTCTGTTATTGTCCATTACAGAAAACATGGATAGAATTTTATCGTAAAATATCATAATTCATCATCGTATATGTCCGACGAAAGATCATGATTGTTTGAAATTTATTGTCGTAGATAGACGATGTTTTTATCATCGATTTTGATGGAAATTTGACGATTGATGTTTCTAATTTTACCCACTGTGTGAAGTATATGGCTGGTTTTACACGTGGGATAAACCAACAGAGTTTACGTTTATTTGTTTAAATGTGAATCGATGTTTGTGTTTCTTATTGTACTGCACTTCCTTTCATAATCTTCTATGGCCCCACCATAACATTTACTTTGGGTAGCCTGTAGCTTAAACAGGAATAACTATAAGAAACTGTACAGTTAGTATAGATATATTTAATATATTACTATGTTTATAAAAAAATAACAAAAAAGAGAAAATTATGGTGGGGCTATAGAAGATTGAGAGAGAAAGTTATGGTGGGGCCATAGAAGATTGAGAGAGAAAGTTATGGTGGGGCCATAGAAGATTAAGAGAGAAAGTTATGGTGGGGCAATAGAAGATTAAGAGAGAAAGTTATGGTGGGGCTATAGAAGATTGAGAGAGAAAGTTATGGTGGGGCTATAGAAGATTGAGAGAGAAAGTTATGGTGGGGCCATAGAAGATTGAGAGAGAAAGTTATGGTGGGGCCATAGAAGATTAAGAGAGAAAGTTATGGTGGGGCAATAGAAGATTAAGAGAGAAAGTTATGGTGGGGCTATAGAAGATTGAGAGAGAAAGTTATGGTGGGGCTATAGAAGATTGAGAGAGAAAGTTATGGTGGGGCAATAGAAGATTAAGAGAGAAAGTTATGGTGGGGCTATATAAGATTGAGAGAGAAAGTTATGGTGGGGCTATAGAAGATTGAGAGAGAAAGTTATGGTGGGGCTATAGAAGATTGAGAGAGAAAGTTATGGTGGGGCCATAGAAGATTGAGAGAGAAAGTTATGGTGGGGCTATAGAAGATTGAGAGAGAAAGTTATGGTGGGGCTACAGAAGATTGAGAGAGAAAGTTATGGTGGGGCTATAGAAGATTGAGAGAGAAAGTTATGGTGGGGCTATAGAAGATTGAGAGAGAAAGTTATGGTGGGGCCATAGAAGATTAAGAGAGAAAGTTATGGTGGGGCTATAGAAGATTGAGAGAGAAAGTTATGGTGGGGCTATAGAAGATGAGAGAGAAAGTTATGGTGGAGCCATAGAAGATTGAGAGAGAAAGTTATGGTGGGGCTACAGAAGATTGAGAGAGAAAATTATGGTGGGGCTATAGAAGATTGAGAGAGAAAGTTATGGTGGGGCTATAGAAGATTGAGAGAGAAAGTTATGGTGGGGCTACAGAAGATTGAGAGAGAAAGTTATGGTGGGGCTATAGAAGATTGAGAGAGAAAGTTATGGTGGGGCTATAGAAGATTGAGAGAGAAAGTTATGGTGGGGCTATAGAAGATTGAGAGAGAAAGTTATGGTGGGGCCATATAAGATTGAGAGAGAAAGTTATGGTGGGGCCATAGAAGATTGAGAAAGAAAGGTATGGTGGGTTCATAGAAGATTGAGAGAGAAAGTTATGGTGGGGCTATAGAAGATTATGTATGGTTCTATATTCAATACAATATTGAACACCTAACAAAAAGATTAGCTTTATTGAAATATTTTAATGAGAATTCTACTTTTACAAACATGTTTTTGAACAATAGAGTTCTACCTGTTATAATTAATCCTTCAAGCTCAATTCTCAATACTTTAATCCCAGTAAAATAATAAGAATTACTTAATCTACTTTTCCTTAATCTCTTTCAATAACAAATAAAATTAAAAGCTCAAAGTCAATAAAGATTAATATGGGCCATAGATAATCTCCTATGGCCCCACCATAAACATTTCACAGAATGAGAATATAAACAGAAATTATCAATTTTAACTAAAAATATAAGTTAATATTTAAATTTTCTATAGAGTTAATTCACTTATTATGATTAATAGAATATCATTTTGTGAAACAAACATTGATTTAGAAGTTTTGGGCACATTTAGACGGTGTCCGGAAAACTGCCAGTCATCTATTGGCAATACATGTCTATTTTTTGACTTTCTGAAATATTCTTTAGTTATAAACACATTTTAATTTATAAAAAACGGCGTTAGACCTTCTTTAAGAGGTTAAGGGGACATTCATTTTTAGAGTAATAACTACATAGATATTGGAATACTTAAATAATATTCAAAGAAAAATAATATTTCAACAAATTTACTTTGTTAAACACTCAGTAAACCAAAATTCAGTACACATAAAGATTTTATAATTACAATTTTAACTTATTTAAAGTTACATAAATTTTAAAAACATGTTCAGTTACGTTTACAGTGTCTTGTTTTTAATTTCCTATTGACGTTAGCAATATAGCCTTTGGTTCCGAAGCAAACGTTAAACCCTGTGTACTGATTTGTGAATACTAGATAATTAGATATTCTCACAATGATATAATTTTAAATTATACAATAAATTAAGTGAATAATAAATCAACTTATATGTATGTTAAATAGTTATTACATTTACATTTTTATTCTCCATGTCATTAACACAACTCATTCATTTTAACAATTTTCATTTATATGTAAAAAGTATTATTAATTAATATTCAATCAATTCGATCGAGTGAAATTGTCAAAGAATTAGGTAAGTAATAGCAGTTTAATAATCATTGGTGTTGGGTTGCAAATTCTAAATATTTCACGAACATCGATCAAAGTTTTTTATTGTGAGTACAAGTGAATATTAAACTTCCCTACAAACAATTCCATGTGTATTACCATATTTATTACATGTTGTTTTACGTGGTAATATGGTAAATTATATGTGGTTACCATATGTTATAAGTAGGGTTGTGACAATATGCTTTTAAAATCATAGATCTTAATAATATCATAGACGAAACTAAATGAAATGGTATCGAATACTATATACCACAGGTTTAAAACAATTGAAGGGTCTTTAATTCAATCCGTCTATAATATTTTCAGGATCTATGATTTTAAACACATGTTGTCACAAGCCTAGTTATAAGTATGGTATTTAACATGTTGCTATGAATGTGGTAAATAACACCTGGTAAACACTGTTATAAGTATGGTAATTTACATGTGGATATGATGTGGTGTATACAATTTCTATTTGATATGTTTTTTTTATGATATGGTTTTAAAATGGCATAACCACATGTTAATTATGTGTTTTTATGATGGTTAGATTAGTTCAATGTGGAAAACACATATTCATACTCCATTGCCACATTAAAACCGTTAAACCACGTGGTAAAATATGTGTATGCAATATTGAATTGTTTGCAGGGTTGAAGACTTGTTCAATTCTCAAATTATAAACACAAAACGAAATAATTAGACACTAAACCCGTTATGAACTGATAATGTAAAGACGCGTTGTGTAAACAATGGAACTGTACTCTGTCCCTAATACAATTATTCCTTTGTTTCTTCTCTTAGTATTTTCTAAGAAAGGTTATATTTTCAATTTCTATATTGTAATTGATTAATTACTGTAATATTTATCTAATTATGTATTTTATATATTTTTCTAATCAATTTATGTACATTAAACTATTATTTTTATTTTGTAAAAATGAATATCCCTTTAACTCCTCAACGAAAGGCGAACGGCTTTTTAATAAATTAAATTTCATTATTGACTAAACTGATTAAATTGTCAATAACTGACTGGCAGTTTTCCATGTACCCATTTAGACATCCCTTGAAAATAATTATAGAAAACCATTAACACAGCTAAAAACTTATATAATTTCTATTCAAAATGGTACCAGTTTCACCTCACTACCAGAAATAGTTTGGTAGATATGAGGACTAGAAATGAGAACATTGTTACTGAATGCAGTCTGTCTAGCGTCAGTTTAATCTTTTGTTTTTTATGAAGTGTTGATAAACGTTATCAGTTGGAATAGAATTGAACACGTGATAATAGATATAAGGTTTGAATTAAAAACTGCTTAGTCATGTAACTAAACTAATGATACAAAACTCATATTTACTTAATAATGTATTATTTCTGCATATTATTGTATATTACAACATATACAAAAATAACGGGCACTTGTTAGAGCGAATACCTTCGCCGCCGATTGTAAATGACCTTGACCATCCAATAATCCTTGAGTTATAAATGACCTTGACCTTTGACCGCATCGCTCCCAAAAATCAATTATATGGTTCCTGGACATTAAACAACCGTCCCACTAAATTTCAGGCAATTTGGTTGAATACTTTAAGTCATGCGAATAACAAGATGATAAAAGGTCAAGGTCATCTATGACTTACTTATTCAAATAGTATTCATCAATATTGTCTGAAATTTGATGGGACAGTAATTGTTCATTATCCAGGAACAATTTGTTTGAATTTTGGGAGCGATCAGATCAAAGGTCAAGGTCATTTATAACTCGAGGATTATTGGATGGTCGAAGTCATTCATAAACGGCGGCGAAGATATGAGCTCTGCGAGTGCCCATTCTATTTGTATATGTTGTAATATGTTTTGAATGAATTATTGAGTAAAATATGTATTTTCAATCATTAATTAGTTGCATGGTTAAGCAGTTCAGTTATTTTTTAATTCAATTAGTACCTTTTATCTAATACTTATAAAATGTATATGTATTAATCACGTGATCAACTTTATATATATTCATATCACGCGATCAATATTATATAATATTTATCAACACTTAACGAAAAACAAAGAATTAAGCTGACGCTAGACAGACTGACTAACATTGATGTTCTCATTTCTAGTCCTCATATCTACCAAACTATTACTGGTAGTGAGGTGAAACTGGTACCATTTTAAAGAAAAATTTAATGAGTTTTTAGCAATGTTGAAGGTTTTCCTAAATATTTTTCGAAATAAGTCAAAAAGTGCTCGAAATCTCTATAACAGCCTGCACTTCATCAATGCATTACTTCATTTATTATCAGAAGCATCGAGGGGATTACTTCCTAATAAGATCAACAATTGAAATAAAGCCTTTATCACCAAAGACCTTCCGTGCGATTTTTATGTATTTTCTTGTTAATTTTTATCATTTCCTGAGATTTTCTAAAGTTCCGAGAATGTAAAATGGACTAATTAACATTTCATAGAAATGAAATTATATTATATTATACAAATTATATTATAGCAAGGGGCTTAAAGATTGTCTGTAAAAAAGAATTTAGTCATAGGTTAGAAATTACGGAAGATATGTGCTGTTAAAGTTAGTCCCAATTTAGCTGCACGACCCTGTACAGTGTACAGTCAATAATAATAATTAAATTATTATTTCAATAACATTCTTTTTACATCTCACCATTTTTTCATTGTTTCTATGACAATTTTAATTCCGCATTTTTCAATTTTCTTTTATTCTAGCATATTTCAATTCTCTTTTATTCTAGCATATTTCAATTCTCTTTTATTCTAGCATATTTCAATTCTCTTTTATTCTAGCATATTTCAATTCTCTTTTATTCTAGCATATTTCAATTCTCTTTTATTCTAGCATATTTCAATTCTCTTTTATTCTAGCATATTTCAATTCTCTTTTATTCTAGCATATTTCAAATCTCTTTTATTCTAGTTTTATCTTCAAAGAAGTTCCCGGTTTCTATTTTCAGTCAATTAACAGTCATTTATAGTGTGTTCTATTTGCTCACATGTCCACTTTACTAAATACAGACAAAACCACAGGCAGAACAAACAACAAAATGACCAAATTCACTACAAATTAGTTTGCAGAGGAGATAAAGAAGTGACACTTAGAAATAAAAGAGTTCAGGAACATTGTTATGGAGAAAAGGTAACCTATATGTAATATAATTTTTAACCCTATTTTCCTATTAATTATTTCATTTAACCACATTACCCTATATTTACATTTCATTGTTTTAACCCGTCATCTCCCATTTGGAAAATTAGTATCGCCATACGATATAGAACAAGATCATCTATCTACGACATCCACTTTCAATTAAAAACAACAAATGCTCAATCGTCTTTCGTCGGACACTCTCGACGATAATGACCGAAAATATTATGTACTACGATAAGTTGATGATTTATCGTGATCAGATTATTTTAACTTTTTATATTAATAAAAATTTGCAGCAAATTTCAGTAAATAAAGTGAATGGTTAAAACAACCACTGTCTATTTCATTGAAGGGTTAAAACAACCACTGTCCATTCATTGAAGGGTTAAAACAACCACTGTCTGTTTCATTGACGGGTTAAAACAACCACTGTCTGTTTCATTGAATGGTTAAAACAACCACTGTCTGTTTCATTGAATGGTTAAAATAACCACTGTCTGTTTCATTGAAGGGTTAAAACAACCACTGTCTGTTTCATTGAAGGGTTAAAACAACCACTGTCTGTTTCATTGAAGGGTTAAAACAACCACTGTCTGTTTCATTGAAGGGTTAAAACAACCACTGTCTATTCATTGAAGGGTTAAAATAACCACTGTCTATTCATTGAAGGGTTAAAATAACCACTGTCTGTTTCATTGAAGGGTTAAAACAACCACTGTCTGTTTCATTGAAGGGTTAAAACAACCACTGTCTGTTTCATTGAAGGGTTAAAACAACCACTGTCTATTCATTGAAGGTTTAAAACAACCACTGTCTGTTTCATTGAAGGGTTAAAACAACCACTGTTTATTCATTGAATGGTTAAAACAACCACTGTCTGTTTCATTGAAGGGTTACAACAACCACTGTCTATTCATTGAAGGGTTAAAACAACCACTGTCTATTCATTGAAGGGTTAAAACAACCACTGTCTGTTTCATTGAAGGGTTACAACAACCACTGTCTATTCATTGAAGGGTTAAAACAACCACTGTCTATTCATTGAAGGGTTAAAACAACCACTGTCTATTCATTGAAGGTTTAAAACAACCACTGTCTATTCATTGAAGGGTTACAACAACCACTGTCTATTCATTGAAGGGTTATAATAACCACTGTCTATTCATTGAAGGGTTAAAACAACCACTGTCTGTTTCATTGAAGGGTTACAACAACCACTGTCTATTCATTGAAGGGTTAAAACAACCACTGTCTATTCATTGAAGGGTTAAAACAACCACTGTCTATTCATTGAAGGGTTAAAACAACCACTGTCTATTCATTGAAGGGTTAAAACAACCACTGTCTATTCATTGAAGGTTTAAAACAACCACTGTCTGTTTCATTGAAGGGTTACAACAACCACTGTCTATTCATTGAAGGGTTAAAACAACCACTGTCTATTCATTGAATGGTTAAAACAACCACTGTCTGTTTCATTGAAGGGTTAAAACAACCACTGTCTATTCATTGAAGGGTTAAAACAACCACTGTCTATTCATTGAATGGTTAAAACAACCACTGTCTATTCATTGAAGGGTTACAACAACCACTGTCTATTCATTGAAGGGTTAAAACAACCACTGTCTATTCATTGAATGGTTAAAACAACCACTGTCTGTTTCATTGAAGGGTTAAAACAACCACTGTCTATTCATTGAATGGTTAAAACAACCACTGTCTATTCATTGAAGGGTTAAAACAACCACTGTCTATTCATTGAAGGGTTATAATAACCACTGTCTATTCATTGAAGGGTTAAAACAACCACTGTCTATTCATTGAAGGGTTAAAACAACCACTGTCTGTTTCATTGAAGGGTTAAAACAACCACTGTCTATTCATTGAAGGGTTACAACAACCACTGTCTATTCATTGAAGGGCTAAAACAATCTTAACAATTCCAATGAGTTGTTAACCATCCCTAGGGTTGCCTGTTCTCCTTTTAAGGACATAGCCACTACACTACAGCCATAGAAAGAGGTGTGAAGTGGACGCATTTAACCAGATTTATTTATCCCAGGCAAGCGCGTCTCGGTACGTTTGGTCGATGTTTGTTCGAGTTGTTTGTAGTGTTTGTGTTCACGGCTGGAATCACTCGGACAAACATTGTCACACCTCTAGCGTCGTGGTTAACACTTCTTAGGACCTTTAGGTGCCTGCCTAGTCGCCTAGGAGCTCAAAAAATACTAATTCAACTCAGCTGCTTATGTAGCTACAGGTGAACCGGGTAAATAGAACACAAAAATTAGGGGTAGAATAAACACAAGAAACAGATCAGAAAATAGGCCTAGTGCCTGAAAGACTTTGCTTTTTTTAACATTTTTGTTATTCAAGCATTTTCGGTTTTTCAAACAATATTTTTCAAATATTTCCGATTTTTCCAACTGCGGTCAAATGATTATTTTAAAATTGTAAGGTAAGTTAAACTGTCTTAATAAATAGTTGTAACCCTTCACTGTGTACTTTATTTACAAAAAATTATGCTTATTTTTCAAGTATTCTTTCAATATTCCTATTGTTCTCTTGTTGGTACTGATACTATACTAACTATAGTATACTATAGTAATACCATACATATATATTCTCACTATAGTCTCAGTTCATTGCTAAATGCTGAGTGTTGTTTTTCTATGCAAATAGTGTGTACTTGAACCAGGATGAAGCTTCAACCGCAGCCAAACACAGCCTGACCCTCTTCCAATAGATCGGTGTGCTTTCACACCGCATGCTATGTAGGGGCAGTCCCCAGTTATCGCACACATACACATTTTCGGTCATATGAAAAAACTGTCATATGACGATTATCATTTTTTCTTATTGGTATACATGATACACTCAGGTTTCAGGTATCATGGATACCAATTAAAATATAAGACAAACTAGAACGGGCACTCGGTAGAGCATTTTTATGATTTGTATCATTTTTATGATTTGTATCATTTTTATGATTTGTATCATTTATATGATTTGTATCATTTATATGATTTGTTTCATTTTCATGATTTGTATCATTTTTATGATTTGCATCATTTTTATGATTTGCATCATTTTTATGATTTGTATGATTTGTATCATTTTTATGATTTGTATTATTTGTATCATTTTTATGATTTGTATCATTTTTATGATTTGCATCATTTTTATGATTTGTATCATTTTTATGATTTGCATCATTTTTATGATTTGTATCATTTTTATGATTTGCATCATTTTTATGATTTGTATCATTTGTATTATTTGTATCATTTTTATGATTTGTATCATTTTTATGATTTGCATCATTTTTTATGATTTGTATCATTTTTATGATTTGCATCATTTTTATGATTTGTATCATTTTTATGATTTGCATCATTTTTATGATTTGCATCATTTTTATGATTTGTATCATTTTTATGATTTGTATAATTTTATGATTTGTTTCATTTTCATGATTTGTATCATTTTTATGATTTGTTTCATTTTTATGATTTGTATCATTTTTATAATATGTATCATTTTTATGATTTGTTTCATTTTTATGATTTGTATCATTTATATGATTTGTATCATTTTTATGATGTGTATCATTTTTATGATTTGTATCATTTTTATCATTTAATCATTTTCATCATTTTTATCATCTATTATACACCGGGCGAATGCTAACTATTGCATTTTTTCACTGTGTTAATAATATTGCTCAAATAAGTAGAAACTGCGGTGTTCTTGTAAGTTTGCCTTGGCGGTATATTATTTGTATGTTGATGCCTAAATGAACACACACACACACACCATCTTTCACACTTCAAACCATTTGTTCAATCTATCACTCGCCTCACTCTGTTGATTCTAAGAAGAAATCAAATAAAGCTATGGAACAGAAGAGACCGTCACTTTACGCGTAGTCGCGACTGAAACACGCTTCAGGGTACCATCAGCATTACGCCCATTCTCTACTAGCTGATAAAACGCGGTGTTTTTACCGCCTAGTTTACGCTCAATCTATACTAGCAGATAAAACACCGCGTCTTCACATCAATGTCGGTACGTTTACTAAGTTGGTAAACATTAAATGGTATCAAATAGTTTGTAATTAGCCTGGCCAAGTACCACCACTGACCCCTATGTTAGAGTTTCCTAGTAATTACTGGACCCGCATTGCATCATTCCTAACTAAGAGCTCAAAGGGGTGACTATCATATTACCGTGCATGGTGGTACAAATACTGGACATCGCCCCTTAGATATAAGGGATCAACCAGGAATATGATAAGGCAATCAGAAATTTAACAGTTTGGTTCGTGACCTTGTGTCATTTTTCGATTGCGGTGGGTGTCTCGAATATTGTGACGCTTATATAGTAAGGACAACAAAGATAGAAAAAAGATTTATTGAGGTCCCATTTTGACCATCACTTTCTAAAAAAAAAACATAAAAAATATACGCTCGCAAAAATATTTTAATACTTTTAAAGAAAATATATCATTTTTTTTTATATTGTACATCATTCAGGGCTAAACTGTTATATAATTTTGTGTATATATTTTGTATTGCGCCATCTACAAAGAAAATAGCTATTTATTTACACATTGGATATAGTTGATAAAAATAAGGAAATTAGGTGATTACATAGACAGAAATGAAGGCACACTGAGAGATTTCACTGTTTGACTGTTAAACAGAGAGCTACCGAACAGTAAACAGGCACAAACGGTAGGGGAGACAACAGGAGAGACAGATCACTAAAGGACAGCAAATGGGAGAAAAGACTAAAAAAAAAGAGAGATATGACAAAAGGGCATTAAAGTGCAATATCGAAAGAAAATAAAACAAGAAACAATTTCAGAAGAAAAAAATTTCTAGATTTTTCTCCAATAAAATCATTATTAGAAACACTTCTAGCATATTTTCTTTCGTCGGACATTCTTGACAAAAATCACGATGATTATGTCTGAATTTATATTATTTTTGGATAAAATATCATCAATATTTACCGTAAAGGACAAAGACAGAAAATGTGCCGCTAAAATGTTCGTAGCGAGTAAATTCAAACCTGAAATTTTTTCATCAAAGGTGAGTCTTGAAACAATTAAACTCTGGTGGCTGACAGCTTTTCTAACGCCTATCCATCAGGCTAGCGACTGTCAGGTGTTAGCCATTGTCAGAACTGTTGTTTGAGTTGTCAGGAGCATGACGGGTTAGGAGAACACGTGGGCTAGAATACGATATCAACCTCAAACAAAACTAAAAAAGATTTTTTTCAAAGTTATGGATTTTAAAGAAGATCGGAAATTATGAGTTTAAAAAAAATACATTTTTTTTACTAGAAGGATATTGTTTCGTTAATAATGGGTAAGATTAAAAAAAATTTCGAATAGTTTATATTAGAAATCTAGAGTAGTAAATAAATTCGTCTATGCAAGAAGATTCATATATAACATAGACAAAAGGAAACTGTGATATGGAAATTAAAAACCCAAAACGGACACATGTTACGAATATACAAAAAGGGTTAAATGGTTCTGAATGATGTATGACTGTTTACATAGATCCTTCCTACATAGTAACAAACATTGTTTTCAACGTTAGATACAATAAAAAGTTCTCCAGGTAAAATCATCACAACACAGGTGTTTCACAAACACAAACAGCACATTCTAGTAGCACTTCTCTACTGTTCGAACTGTGAAGATATGATGTGTTTTCAGCTCTCATTGATTGAGTAGCTAGAGTTCATCCGTCACTGTCCAACCTGGTAAAGAATATTCAGATGCAGATATTTCAAAGAATACTCCCTCATTTATTGAATGGTATTCTATCAAACTCTGAACCTGGAATACTTGTAGAATACCATGATGATTCGATGAGTCCGTGAAGCCTTCTGCATCCATGTAGACAATTCTGTTGCATCCGTGTACTCTATTAAATCTAAATTCTTCATCTGCATCCATGTAGCTTACTTATACATCCGTAGTGTTGTCTGAGTTCTCCATCTGTATCCAAGTATTTTAACCTGGTGCATCCGTGCAATCTCATCTCAATTCGTGCAGTGCCCGGGCTACCAACAATAAAGGGTCATTTAGAAGGCGCGCGTGACTCGGACGTTTAAAAGCATCAAGATTTCTAAACCAACAAATTCCTGCTCCTTTGTATAAGAAGGCACTGGAATTTCTTGCTCATTATATAAACAGACCAGCACAGGAGCTGCTAAAATATTAACCTTTTGGTAGGTAGCCTTAAGTCGTGAGGCCACAGCCACAGGAGGGCTATAAGTCAATCTTTTACTATGCCTCATTATTTCATTTTCAGAAGAATTTAAATCTCTATATAGTTGGCTGTAGTTTTGAATTTATCTTCATACTTTCAAATTACTGGCGTGCCTCGATATTAAGAAGATAATTTGGCTCTTACAATATTTTATTCCTCGCTTACCTACCTATGACATTTAATATTTCTAGGCGGCGTGTGCAATTTCGTCAATGGCTTACCTTATCTGATCATTTTTAGCTGCCCCTGTTTGCCTTTTAGAACCTATTTACTGAACCTATTTACAGTCTGAGAACCTATTTGCAGTCTATACTTTTTCTCATTCAATCAATCAAAGCAATTTCGTTCTTATCTCTAAATTACATTTATCAGATCTAATAATTTCCGAAGAGGAACACGGTCGAAAAATTAAAGTCACTGATAGACATCGATTGTAATCGATTATAGAAAAGACCGTGTATCTACAACGATAAATGATTCAATAAAAATATATCAAAAGTCATCATTATGTTAAAATACTTAGAGCAGTCTATCGTTTTTCGTCGGACAAATAGTTTCAACGAAGAAGCCCGAAATTATGATATTTTACGATAAAATACTATCAATATTTACCGTAATTGACAATAACAGACGAAGTGCCTAATACTTTGTGTATGTTATGACGTAAACTGTAATTGGTCAGTGTTATATAAATCCTTCCCATTGTTTGAACTCTTGCTACTCTAAGAGCGCATGCGTGCGCGGCATTGCGGCGAAGTCGGCGGTTGCAACAAGGGCTACCAACTGACATCTTCCCAGACTCAGCAGCAGCCTTATCTATTTGATCCGCGTGGGCACCCCCCTGCTTCCACAGAATGATTCTCCCAGCAGTCCTTATTTAGTGATTAAGTAGCTAGCTACTGTGAGACTCGATAATATTTAACTTTCCTTCACGATTAGCCCCGGGCTTCGCTATGACCTCATGCTTTTTGTCTGGCCTCTACAGTCGGCACCAGAAATAAGACATAATCTGGTTCCATTTACTGATTATTCACTACACAAGAGTTTATTGAAGAAATTATACCATACTATGAAGAAATAACATAAATACTAATTCAACTGTTATCATACTAGGCTACAATCCCGTAAAGAATGTTATAGAACAGTATAGGTAGATCTTTCCACACATTTTTGACGGTTGGTACACTCGTGCTCCCTAACGTACCATAATAAGACCTTAAGTGTTTGACGGAGCTGTCTGTTTTTACGCAACTAATTATTGTAATATTGCCATTATAAATCATTTAGGTAGAACAAACACTCAAGAGATCTAAGCAGTTATAAATCAAAATAATTTAAAGTTAGCAACAATAGAAATAACAAGGTTACGCTTGCAATATATTTAATTATTAAATTGAGAGTATGAAACGCACTGCCTCACATTATCTCCCTTTTGTTTGGTTCATGAGAGTATGAAGCGCACTGCCTCATATAATCTCCCTTCTGATTGGTTCATGAGAGTATGAAACGCACTGCCTCACATTATCTCCCTTCTGATTGGTTCATGAGAGTATGAAACGCACTGCCTCACATTATCTCCCTTCTGATTGGATAATATAGAGTATGAAACGCACTGCCTCACATTATCTCCCTCGTGATAGGTTTATAAGAGCATGAAACGCACTCTCTCAAAGCCCCATTCTCTTCTTCGTAATTTCAACCGACCAAATACATCATTAAGTTCAAATAAATTATTATTTTCTGGTTTAAAAATGAGATTATGGAAAACACTTACAACGTAGTGGTACAAATTAGAACTAAATGCACCATGTTGCAACATTGTCTCAATAATGTAACAATATTAATATGTTACTACAATATTCGGGCAATGTTGTAACAATATTGGGGCAATGTTGCTTCAATATTCGGGCAATATTGTCATAATATTGGGGCAATATTGTCATAATATTGGGGCAATATTGCTACAATATTCGGGTAATGTTTCTACATTATTGGGATAAGCTGCAAATATTGTGGAGATATGTTGTAACAACTAACAATATTGGGGCAATATTATAACAATTATGAAACATTATAGAGCAATATTGTAACTCTTGAACAATTTGTGTAATTTTGACGCTGACGTTAAGTGACTTCAATATTCAGTCTAAACGCAGTTTATCGGCAGGCCTCACCAAAATCTACAGTAAAAACAATTTCAAAATATTCAAGATTAATAAAACAATACAGCTATCGTAATGATGGTCTGTTTCTAATAACTGTTGTCGATGTCTGTTGTAACATTTCCAAACAGGGGAAGGAGGTAATTAAGAGGCACCTGTTGAACAGTACAACAGGTGTTGAATGAAGGGAAAACGCTACTGTCTGTGCGTGGGAAAACAGTAGAAACAATCTAGAGTGAAGGAATGTCCACCTACCCACCTGTTGATGCATTTAACCCACATGCAAGTATAATGACGTACACTGATAATAACCTACTGACCTCTCTGTAACCTCTGTCATTTATACAAGGCTAGTGTTTTAATCGTCAAAAAGAAAGGATAAAAAATATCATTTTTAAAATTGTATAAATAAAATTAATAAAAGAAATTATCAATTATTTTATTTAGATTCTATCCTATAACTTTATCGTCATTATTCAAATACTAATTTTAGCTAAATCTGATGAACCAGAAGTGTGGATAGTTAAATTACAAAAATATTGATACTAGTGAGAACACGTTATTTTAACGGGCAAGTACACTAGCTACAAATATCGATACTATTGAGAACACGTTATTCTTAACGGGCAAGTTCACTAGTTACAAATATTGATACTATTGAGAACACGTTATTTTAACGGACAAGTACACTAGCTACAAATATCGATACTATTGAGAACACATTATTCTTAACGGGCAAGTACACTAGTTACAAATATTGATACTATTGAGAACACGTTATTCTTAACGGGCAAGTACACTAGTTACAAATATTGATACTATTGAGAACACGTTATTTTAACGGACAAGTACACTAGCTACAAATATCGATACTATTGAGAACACGTTATTCTTAACGGGCAAGTACACTAGTTACAAATATTGATACTAGTGAGAACACGTTATTTTAACGGGCAAGTACACTAGCTACAAATATCGATACTATTGAGAACACGTTATTCTTAACGGGCAAGTACACTAGTTACAAATATTGATACTATTGAGAACACGTTATTTTAACGGACAAGTACACTAGCTACAAATATCGATACTATTGAGAACACGTTATTCTTAACGGGCAAGTAACTAGTTACAAATATTGATACTATTGAGAACACGTTATTCTTAACGGGCAAGTGCACTAGTTACAAATACTGATACTATTGAGAACACGTTATTCTTAACGGGCAAGTAACTAGTTACAAATATTGATACTATTGAGAACACGTTATTCTTAACGGGCAAGTGCACTAGTTACAAATACTGATACTATTGAGAACACGTTATTCTTAACGGGCAAGTGCACTAGTTACAAATACTGATACTATTGAGAACACGTTATTCTTAACGGGCAAGTGCACTAGATCTTATTAATATTTCATGACAAAGTACAATAAAATGGTTGCTGAGAATAAATTCAATGGAATCTCTTAAATTCAAATATAACGTTAATAAATATAGCCTATTTATATTTCCATTATATTATAGGTTTGATGTTTCTCCAATGATTTTATAATTAGAAAATGAATTACAACATTCCATGGATGTTCTCTCGTTAATTCATTTTCGATCTTCGAATTCTTAATATTAGTCTGGGTATTTAAGATGTCCTATAAAAATAGTCAGGTAATTAGATTTGAGCTGTTGACGGGGAAATTATACAGTACATTGATTGAATTCACTTCTTATTTATCTTCTATTTGAATCAAAAAGCAATAAAGGCATTTCTCTTAAAATACAATACTATCATAAATATCATATTTATATTCTGAGACAAATATAATTAATAATTTCGAATAATAATCATATTAAAACGTATAAGATAAAAGAGCAACCAAAATCTTTTTTCCTATAGATTCAATAATAGCTTTCGTATATATTTAATGATCTTTAAGAAGATAATTGTAGACTCGTTTAAGACATTGCAACCAGTTAATAAAATCCAAATAATAGTTTGCCTTCTATTCTTTTTGCAAACAATCCATTCTCTAATAGTCGATATTTATTTTTTTTTGAAGCCATTATTATCAAACATATATATTGAACAACTTTTGAAAGACAATTATTTTGTCTTCACATTATCTCCCTTCTGATTGGTCAATAAGAGTATGAAACGCACTTATTCACATTATCTCACTCCTGATTGGTCAATGAGAGTATGAAACGCACTCTCTCACATTATCTTACTCCTGATTGGTTAATGAGAGTATGAAACGCACTCTCTCACATTATCTCACTCCTGATTGGTCAATAAGAGTATGAAACGCACTTGCTCACATTATCTCACTCCTGATTGGTTAATGAGAGTATGAAACGCACTCTCTCACATTATCTCACTCCTGATTGGTCAATAAGGGTATGAAACGCACTCTCTCACATTATCTCACTCCTGATTGGTCAATAAGGGTATGAAACGCACTCTCTCACATTATCTCACTCCTGATTGGTCAATAAGGGTATGAAACGCACTCTCTTACATTATCTCACTCCTGATTGGTCAATGAGAGTATGAAACGCACTCTCTCACATTATCTCCCTCCTGATTGGTCAATGAGAGTATGAAACGCACTTGCTCACATTATCTCACTCCTGATTGGTCAATGAGAGTATGAAACGCACTTGCTCACATTATCTCCCTTCTGATTGGTCAATGAGAGTATGAAACGCACTTGCTCACATTATCTCCCTTCTGATTGGTCAATGAGAGTATGAAACGCACTCTCTCACATTATCTCACTCCTGATTGATCAATAAGAGTATGGAACGTACTTGCTCACATTATCTCCCTCCTGATTGGTCAATGAGAGTATGAAACGCACTCTCTCAAAATATCTCCCTCATGATTGGTTCATAAGAGTATGAAACGCACTCCCTCACATTATCTCGCTCCTGATTGGTTAATGAGAGTATGAAACGCACTCCCTCACCTTACCTTCCTCCTGATTGGTCAATGAGGGTATGACACGCACTCCCCCACATTATTTCCCTCCTAACTGGTTCATAAGAGTATGAAACGCACTCCCTCATAATATCTCTCTCCTGATTGGTTCATAAGAGTATGAAACGCAACTAATAATGCCAAACCAAATGCTTCTGTTTATGTAACTGCAGTATTATTTTCCCATTAAGTAATTTTCTCACGGGGTAGCAAGTGCGTACAAGATGTAGTGTCAGGTTATTTGTTTTTCCCCTCTTTTTTATAAGTAGGTCATTAGGTGACGGTAAAAGATGCATGTTACTCCAATTCAAGTTACAGATGGGAGGAGATCCTTATTATTTATTTTAACGTCTGATTAATATTAAAGGTTCTTTTTAAACAAAATTCAAGACATATACATAATTATTCCATTTTTTTGTGATTTCATATAACCATCATATTTTAGTTTTAAATGAATAAAATCAGGAAATAAATTCAGGGAAATTGTGCTTTAATAATTCTTCCAATAATGATATTAATAATATTTTGTATTTAACAAAGCCACCGGGGGAGGAGTTTTTTTTTTTCATTTCATTTTGTCTGGTCACCAACTTCATCACATGGTAACTATTAAAGTTCTACGGTATGTATAGTGAGATAACACCTCCTGGTGTAGAATATCACACCTCTTCACACGATAAACAGCTCCCACACTTTTCGAAGACGTTTAGATTATCGTTAAGGAGTTTGTTTAGAATCTGTTGCGTCTTAACTTCTTCTAATCCGTGAGAAGTTCTTAGATTCACTGGGGAAGGCTTCGCCTAGCAAGTCCCTTGTAATTTGAGCACTGGTGTGTTGTTATGGTTCTTCTTTGTGATCATTAAACAAAGGAATATATACTTCATTAGGATATATAAGTTTAAATGGCTCTAATGTGTTATGAAGGAATTAATTACTACGCATTGAAAAATTGCTCTATTGAAACTTAAATATTATATAATTTATGGATGAAGTTACGAATTATCGGTCGGTTTCTCATCTTCGGTCATATAAGAAAAACTATATAATAATTATCATTTAATTTTAATTAATAAAAATAAAATACATATCGAATATATGGAATTAACCGATAATTAGTAACTTACAATATATGTAATTCTACAATAATTTAATAAAATATAATTTCAATATATTTACCAATTTCAATACCAACTAATCCTACAATATATTAATTAATAATTTCTTGAACTTCATTTATATAATATTCGTATAAATCAATTCTAATTAAAATATTATGTTGAAAATATGTAAAACATAAACCAGTTTCAAGAAATCAATACCAAATTAACCCAAGATAATATAAATAGTTTACCTCACAAAAAGAAACTTAGGAAATAACTAATAGGTTTTTGGTAGGAATCAGGTAGGACTGTGGCAGGAATTCCTTAAATCCCACCAAGGTAGAGCACTAAAATGCTAAGAATTTTCTCATGATCATCATGGTTAACCATATCAATTTTTATTGGTTTATGAGCCCCTTTGGAGTGTATTTAGACTAATTAGGTACCTGTTTATTTAACTACATCTTTTTATAGCATTGGGAAACTTTTTAATGGTAATGTACAATAATTTTAAAATATAGTATTTTTCCATTGAAAAAAAAAAAATTCTCAATAGTATCAATATTTGTAACTAGTGTACTTGCCCGTTAAGAATAACGTGTTCTCAATAGTATCAATATTTGTAACTAGTGTACTTGCCCGTTAAGAATAACGTGTTCTCAATAGTATCAATATTTGTAACTAGTGTACTTGCCCGTTAAGAATAACGTGTTCTCAATAGTATCAATATTGATAACTAGTGTACTTGCCCGTTAAGAATAACGTGTTCTCAATAGTATCAATATTTGTAACTAGTGTACTTGCCCGTTAAGAATAACGTGTTCTCAATAGTATCAATACTCTGTAACTAGTGTACTTGCCCGTTAAGAATAACGTGTTCTCAATAGTATCAACATTTGTAACTAGTGTACTTGCCCGTTAAGAATAACGTGTTCTCAATAGTATCAATACTTGTAACTAGTGTACTTGCCCGTTAAGAATAACGTGTTCTCAATAGAATCAATATTAGTAACTAGTGTACTTGCCCGTTAAGAATAACGTGTTCTCAATAGAATCAATATTAGTAACTAGTGTACTTGCCCGTTAAGAATAACGTGTTCTCAATAGAATCAATATTAGTAACTAGTGTACTTGCCCGTTAAGAATAACGTGTTCTAAATAGAATCAATATTAGTAACTAGTGTACTTGCCCGTTAAGAATAACGTGTTCTCAATAGTACCAATATTTGTAACGAGTGTACTTGCCCGTTAAGAATAACGTGTTCTCAATAGTATCAATATTTGTAACTAGTGTACTTGCCCGTTAAGAATAACGTGTTCTCAATAGTGTCAATATTAATAACGAGTGTACTTGCCCGTTAAGAATAACGTGTTCTCAATAGTATCAATATTTGTAACTAGTGCACTTGCCCGTTAAGAATAACGTGTTCTCAATAGTATCAATATTTGTAACTAGTGTACTTGCCCGTTAAGAATAACGTGTTCTCAATAGTGTCAATATTAATAACGAGTGTACTTGCCCGTTAAGAATAACGTGTTCTCAATAATATCAATATTTGTAACTAGTGTACTTGCCCGTTAAGAATAACGTGTTCTCAATAGTATCAATATTTGTAACTAGCGTACTTGCCCGTTAAGAATAACGTGTTCTCAAAAGTATCAATATTAATAACGAGTGTACTTGCCCGTTAAGAATAACGTGTTCTCAATAGTATCAATATTTGTAACTAGTGTACTTGCCCGTTAAGAATAACGTGTTCTCAATAGTATCAATATTTGTAACTAGTGTACTTGCCCGTTAAGAATAACGTGTTCTCAATAGTATCAATACTCTGTAACTAGTGTACTTGCCCGTTAAGAATAACGTGTTCTCAATAGTATCAATATTTGTAACTAGTGTACTTGCCCGTTAAGAATAACGTGTTCTCAATAGTATCAATATTTGTAACTAGTGCACTTGCCCGTTAAGAATAACGTGTTCTCAATAGTATCAATATTTGTAACTAGTGTACTTGCCCGTTAAGAATAACGTGTTCTCAATAGTATCAATATTAATAACGAGTGTACTTGCCCGTTAAGAATAACGTGTTCTCAATAATATCAATATTTGTAACTAGTGTACTTGCCCGTTAAGAATAACGTGTTCTCAATAGTATCAATATTTGTAACTAGTGTACTTGTCCGTTAAGAATAACGTGTTCTCAATTGTATCAATATTTGTAACTAGTGTACTTGTCCGTTAAGAATAACGTGTTCTCAATTGTATCAATATTTGTAACTACCATTGTAGATTTTTAATTTATTCATTTGATATCCAAATATTTAATCTGAGTTCTACTAGCAATCATAAAAACATTACTTCAGATTGTTCCCAGGCAATTAAATGCTCTAATAATAGTTTATTAACTATAAGAAGCGGTAATTAGACAGACTTATATTCAGCAGAAGGCTGTGGTTTAGAATATATGACATTATTAGAAGCTAGTCTACTCATTGGTGGGTTCACACGAGCTATGTTCTTACTGCTTAGTTGGTTTGGGTACTCATCTCAAATGAGGTTATACGCAATTTACTGAAAAAAAAAATTCAAAGTCAAGATAAAAAATTTAATTTATTACTGAGAAATTCTTTTAATGTCCTAGGAATAAGTCTTTCTTTCCTAGGATATTCCCTTAATATCCCAGGACTAAATCCTTGTTACCAGGGACGTCCTCACCAATCTACATCTAATTTAGCACCTCAATCTTTCTCATACTTCTACATTTAGGAATGTTTGTTTACAATGCTGGGCATTTTGCTTGGTCAGCATAATTGCTAGTAAGAAAATCTTCGACTCTCACGATGCTCAACATTTAATTAATTTTGTTTACGAATTCACAGTCAGTTCATTAGGTACAAAAAGAGGAGGAAAAACACTCTTGTTATTGTGATCACTGTAACCTGTATACGAAAATTTGCAACTGTAGTAGAGGTTTTCACATTGAAATTAATTGATTAAAACTTTTTATGATCGATTTTTCGTTATAAAACAACCACCAATAGTTGTAAATGAAGTGAAGGGTTGAAACAACCACCAATAGTTGTAAATGAAGTGAAGGGTTAAAACAACCACCAATAGTTGTAAATGAAGTGAAGGGTTAAAACAACCACCAATAGTTGTAAATAAAGTACACAGTGAAGAGTTAAAACAACCACCAATAGTTGTAAATAAAGTACACAGTGAAGGGTTAAAACAACCACCAATAGTTGTAAATAACGTAAAGGGTTCAAACAACCACCAATAGTTGTAAATAAAGTGAAGGGTTAAAACAACCACCAATAGTTGTAAATAAAGTGAAGGGTTCAAACAACCACCAATAGTTGTAAATAAAGTGAAGGGTTCAAACAACCACCAATAGTTGTAAATAAAGTGAAGGGTTCAAACAACCACCAATAGTTGTAAATAAAGTGAAGGGTTCAAACAACCACCAATAGTTGTAAATAAAGTGAAGGGTTCAAACAACCACCAATAGTTGTAAATAAAGTGAAGGGTTCAAACAACCACCAATAGTTGTAAATAAAGTGAAGGGTTCAAACAACCACCAATAGTTGTAAATAAAGTGAAGGGTTCAAACAACCACCAATAGTTGTAAATAAAGTGAAGGGTTCAAACAACCACCAATAGTTGTAAATAAAGTGAAGGGTTCAAGCAACCACCAATAGTTGTAAATAAAGTGAAGGGTTCAAACAACCACCAATAGTTGTAAATAAAGTGAAGGGTTCAAACAACCACCAATAGTTGTAAATAAAGTGAAGGGTTCAAACAACCACCAATAAATGGTACATGAAGGTTTAAAATACAACCCCACTCATCTGTTTTCACATCTCCATGTGATTCATGTGATGTTGTATTTAATGTGGTTGTATTTAATGTGGTTGTATTTAATGTGGTTTTATTTAACTACAATTAGGTTAGTACTCACCAAATACTGACCACAATCAGAGGGTGCAGACTCGTGAGAAAATACTGAGTCTGATAGAGTAATTAACGTCGTTACTGCCTATAATCATACCAATTAATGGCTAGCGTTAATATTTCATTGAAAAGACGGAAGTGAAGCTTGTCAGGACTTTAAATATTCTCGCTCAAATTTCGTCCTCTAGAATGAAAAAGAAAAATTCTCACAAACCTGGACAAATATTTTATGAACGTTTTTTGATGAAAATTTGAATCAATTGGATTTGTTATTTAAAATAAATTAATACAAACATATTTATTTGAAACTCATCATTTTGTTCCAGATATCATTTACACATTTTATAAATTTGTACTGACTGTATATAGATATTGTATGAATTTTCTTCACCGTAAGAGTTCATCCCTAGTGGAATATTATTTGTATTGACTGTATATAGATATTGTATGAATTTTCTTCACCGTAAGAGTTCATTCCTAGTGGAATATTATTTGTATTGACTGTAAATAGATATTGTATGAATGTTCTTCACCGTTAGAGTTCATCCCTAGTGGAATATTATTTGTATTGACTGTAAATAGATATTGTATGAATGTTCTTCACCGTAAGAGTTCATCCCTAGTGGAATATTATTTGTATTGACTGTAAATAGATATTGTATGAATGTTCTTCACCGTAAGAGTTCATCCCTAGTGGAATATTATTTGTATTGACTGTAAATAGATATTGTATGAATGTTCTTCACCGTAAGAGTTCATCCCTAGTGGAATATTATTTGTATTGACTGTAAATAGATATTGTATGAATGTTCTTCACCGTAAGAGTTCATCCCTAGTGGAATATTATTTGTATTGACTGTAAATAGATATTGTATGAATGTTCTTCACCGTAAGAGTTCATCCCTAGTGGAATATTATTTGTATTGACTGTAAATAGATATTGTATGAATGTTCTTCACCGTAAGAGTTCATCCCTAGTGGAATATTATTTGTATTGACTGTAAATAGATATTGTATGAATGTTCTTCACCGTGAGAGTTCATCCCTAGTGGAATATTATTTATATTGACTGTAAATAGATATTGTATGAATGTTCTTCACCGTAAGAGTTCATCCCTAGTGGAATATTATTTGTATTGACTGTAAATAGATATTGTATGAATGTTCTTCACCGTAAGAGTTCATCCCTAGTGGAATATTATTTGTATTGACTGTAAATAGATATCGTATGAATGTTCTTCACCGTAAGAGTTCATCCCTAGTGGAATATTATTTGTATTGACTGTATATAGATATTGTATGAATTTTCTTCACCGTAAGAGTTCATTCCTAGTGGAATATTATTTGTATTGACTGTAAATAGATATTGTATGAATGTTCTTCACCGTTAGAGTTCATCCCTAGTGGAATATTATTTGTATTGACTGTAAATAGATATTGTATGAATGTTCTTCACCGTAAGAGTTCATCCCTAGTGGAATATTATTTGTATTGACTGTAAATAGATATTGTATGAATGTTCTTCACCGTAAGAGTTCATCCCTAGTGGAATATTATTTGTATTGACTGTAAATAGATATTGTATGAATGTTCTTCACCGTAAGAGTTCATCCCTAGTGGAATATTATTTGTATTGACTGTAAATAGATATTGTATGAATGTTCTTCACCGTAAGAGTTCATCCCTAGTGGAATATTATTTGTATTGACTGTAAATAGATATTGTATGAATGTTCTTCACCGTAAGAGTTCATCCCTAGTGGAATATTATTTGTATTGACTGTAAATAGATATTGTATGAATGTTCTTCACCGTAAGAGTTCATCCCTAGTGGAATATTATTTGTATTGACTGTAAATAGATATTGTATGAATGTTCTTCACCGTGAGAGTTCATCCCTAGTGGAATATTATTTATATTGACTGTAAATAGATATTGTATGAATGTTCTTCACCGTAAGAGTTCATCCCTAGTGGAATATTATTTGTATTGACTGTAAATAGATATTGTATGAATGTTCTTCACCGTGAGAGTTCATCCCTAGTGGAATATTATTTGTATTGACTGTAAATAGATATTGTATGAATGTTCTTCACCGTAAGAGTTCATCCCTAGTGGAATATTATTTGTATTGACTGTAAATAGATATTGTATGAATGTTCTTCACCGTAAGAGTTCATCCCTAGTGGAATATTATTTGTATTGACTGTAAATAGATATTGTATGAATGTTCTTCACCGTAAGAGTTCATCCCTAGTGGAATATTATTTGTATTGACTGTAAATAGATATTGTATGAATGTTCTTCACCGTAAGAGTTCATCCCTAGTGGAATATTATTTGTATCTTCTTGCAAAAATGAATTACTTTACTATGCATCATTTTAATTCATTTTTTTCATAATTCTACAGTTATTCTCTACCTTTACAGTTCACAGTATTCTTAAATAATAATTCGGTCCGTTTAAACATTATGGTGCACACCCACGATTGCAAAAAAATCTTCTAACAATTTATGTCATTTTGGCCTAATAATAAAAAGTAAAAAATGACCCATTTATTTGTAAGATAGCACACTAATCAAGTAAGAAAATCTCCGAAGTCAGTTTGATGTATGTCCGTCACAGGTATCTATATGGTTTCATGGTTCATATTTTTATGGTTTCGATAGACCAACTGCGGTTTGGTTATGGTAGCCTATCAAGATTATGGAAAATGGGAACTACTATTGTAACTGATTAAAATATTCTCTATCTTTATTTACAAATAAAATATAAAAGAATTCTGAAGGAGCTTTTTCATTTATAAATAAAATTTAAAAAAATTATTAAAAATTAAAAAATAACCTTACAGTAATATTTCATTTTATAAACATTCATATATTATGAATATATAGCAATATTTCCCTAAACATCATAGCATCAAATATCATATATCTAACATTCATCCTAAGTACTATAGGATGCCAAAGGCGTATCCTTATAAGGATATCAAGATGAGGAAAGGAATAATCATTTATTCATTGGAATGTATATATTTATAGTATACAGTAATTTTAAAATAACAAAATATTATTCCAGGAAATAAGGATTTAATCCTGGGATATTAAGCTAATGTCTTAATTAATCCTTCTTGCCTGGAATATTCCCTTGAAAAACAGTCATTTGATTGGTTTTTTAATACTATTAAAAAATTACAATTACAGTCTTCGAAGAAAAGGTTATACATAAAGATTTATCAAATAAAAGTTTATTCATTAATTACATTTTCAAAAGCTGAACCTGCCTATTAATTCATGTCTATTCTTTCCTTTTTCTTTCCCTTTCATCTCCTTGTGTTCATTTCCTCTTTCCTCCTTAACGTACGTACTCTCTTCCTCGTTACTAGCGTGAGAATGCCATCGTAAGATAAAGAACAAGCACCTGCCGCTGCATCCGGAAAAAAACAAAAAATGGTAACCACAGTACTTATAATGTCCGTTAGGAGAAAATTTGAATAAAAATATAGAAAAACGTTTCGCAATTTTGTACATAAGTAACTTATAATATAAATATACTGGGTTGAACGATTAAAGTAAACACCCACTGTGACACGTTCTACCAAACTGTCAGTATATTTATATTATAAGTAATTAATGTACGAAATTGCGTAACGGTCGGAATAATGTAATTTACCCTCGAATATAAAAATTATAGGAAATTAGTAAACTGTGAAATTTGATTCTCATCACAGTACACTTATCTCTGATAGTACATCATCACAGTGACTCTTATCTCTGATAGTACATCATCACAGTGACTCTTATCTCTGATAGTACATCATCACAGTGACTCTTTTCTCTGATAGTACATCATTACAGTGACTCTTTTCTCTGATAGTACATCATCACAGTGACTCTTTTCTCTGAAAGTACATCATCACAGTGACTCTTTTCTCTGATAGTACATCATCACAGTGACTCTTTTCTCTGATAGTACATCATCACAGTGACTCTTTTCTCTGAAAGTACATCATCACAGTGACTCTTTTCTCTGATAGTACATCATCACAGTGACTCTTTTCTCTGATAGTACATCATCACAGTGACTCTTTTCTCTGAAAGTACATCATCACAGTGACTCTTTTCTCTGATAGTACATCATCACAGTGACTCTTTTCTCTGAAAGTACATCATCACAGTGACTCTTTTCTCTGATAGTACATCATCACAGTGACTCTTTTCTCTGATAGAACATCATCACAGTGACTCTTTTCTCTGAAAGTACATCATCACAGTGACTCTTTTCTCTGATAGTACATCATCACAGTGACTCCTTTTCTCTGATAGTACATCATCACAGTGACTCTTTTCTCTGATAGTACATCATCACAGTGACTCTTTTCTCTGATAGTACATCATCACAGTGACTCTTTTCTCTGATAATACATCTTCACAGTGACTCTTTTCACTGATAGTACATCATCACAGAGACTCTTTTCTCTGATAGTACATCATCACAGTGACTCTTTTCTTTGATAGTACATCATCACAGTGACTCTTTTCTCTGATAGTACATCATGACAGTGACTCTTTTCTCTGATAGTACATCATCACAGTGACTTTTCTATGATAGTACATCATCACAGTGACTCTTTGCTATGACATTACATCATCACAGTGACTCTTTTCTTTGATAGTACGTCATCACAGTAACTCTTTTCTCTGATAGTACATCATCACAGTACACTTTTCCTGATAGTACATCATCACAGTACACTTTTCTTTGACAGTACATCATCACAGTGACTCTTTTCTCTGATAGTACATCATCACAGTACACTTTTCCTGATAGTACATCATCACAGTACACTTTTCCCTGATAGTACATCATCACAGTACACTTTTCCTGATAGTACATCATCACAGTACACTTTTCCCTGATAGTACATCATCACAGTACACTTTTCCCTGATAGTACATCATCACAGTACACTTTTCCCTGATAGTACATCATCACAGTACACTTTTCCCTGATAGTACATCATCACAGTACACTTTTCCTGATAGTACATCATCACAGTACACTTTTCCCTGATAGTACATCACATCTTATTAATTGAGGAAGTTCCATACAAAGAAGATGTCAATTAGAGTATAATGGAACAGCTATATGATATATTAACTCTTCATTCCTTATGGAAAAGAAGTCAACGAGTCTTACTTGTGATCGAATCTTCAAATTGGAATATGTGAGTTATATCGATAGCTATATAATACCATTATCCTTGGTAACAATATAACATTTTGTACTATCTTTTCCAAAAGTGTTGGTGACATTTCTAGTCCTCATATCTACCAGACTATTATTGGTAGTAAGATGAAACTGGTACCATTTTAAAGTTCTTTTTAAATGATAATACTTGCACATCTGAAATTGTTTTTGAGTTGGTGTTTTTCGACCCAAAAACTTTGTAACAGTCTGTATTTTCTTGGAATAATTGTAACAATCATACCACCTGACTGTAAGAGAGTTCTAAAATCTACAAAAGAATTCACTCAAGTGCCTATAGAGTTTAAAAGGACCCACCGAACTGTACCAAATGCTCAAAACAGTTTGTCAATATTTGCACCATTGCGTAAGAATGGTAACCGTTAGCGGGGTTTATGCACCTACAACATATACGGTAACTATACTCAGTTACCGTGCACAATGCACTTTATTTATTAAACTGCACATGATTTAGTGAGGTAAACTGTGATCGTTGTACAAGTGCTTACCCAATTTATGAAACAATGTATTCAGAAAATTAATAGCTATAACATTTTGAATTTATTTCAATAAAATTACTTACAAAATAAAATTTTATTCTATTTGAAAAAAAATATTAATTTTTTATTTTATTCTATTTAAAATATATATTTTTTTTTTCAGTACTCTAAATGTTCTCCAATACCGGTTCCTCATGTCCGTACAATACATTTCCCGCAATATTTATCTAAAGATAGCCATGGCTAATCAGTCTGATGGACGCAAACCAATCGCCATACGTGATCTAAATACAAAGCAATAGAAAACCATTAAAAAATAATGCATAACGATAGCATTACCCTATGATTTTACCATGTTAAAACACTCTATCCTAGTGTGGAAATTAGGGCAGTACAACGGCAGTATGATAGCAGGCCTGCTGTTACAGGATAGCTAATCCTTTAAAATAAAAATCTTGTACTAATTATAAATAATATAATTAAAGGAACAAGTATTACTTACTATCGTCTTAACTGTAATTGTTTCATAGTTCAAATTACTTCACATGGTGTAGCGTATACCTTCGGTTGGTGGTTAGTTACTTAATTGAACACACTGTCAAACTTTTACAGTGTGTGTATGTATGAGTAAGTTACGAATTGCCGGTCGGTTCCACATTATCGGTTATATAAGAAAAACTATATAAAATTAAAAATGAAATATAAATTATTATATGGTATTTTTTTATATGACAGAAGATGTGAAACCAACCGATAATTAGTAACTTACCCATATATCAATGGTGTACAGTTTTAAATTTTTTTCAGTAATTTAATAATGGTACAACCTGATATATACACACTTTGAGTGTACCATCAGAAAAAATTAGTTACTATTTAGTTAATTTGGTAATTGCATAAAGATATATTATCTTCTTTTCTAATTATTTAAATCTAACTAATAATTTTCCCCGCAAAAATCAGTTATTTGGCAAACTAACTGCTGGAGACAGTCGGTGTGTCTCGCCGAGAAGGAGACGTGAGACCATAGAGACAATCAAACGTAACTCTGTGGTATATAGTTAGCTTTTTAAATATTAAATGGTTCAATTAGGGTTAGTTACGACTTATTGGACAGTTATATGTTTTCGATCATTTAAGAAAAAAAAATTCAATATTACAAATCTTTATTTTTTTTCATTTTTAACTTTACATGAAGAGTTGAAAAATTCTAAAATAATCGAAGATGTGAAACTGTTTAATAATTCGTAACTTACCACAATTGTAATAGTTAACTTTATTATAAAGGGTTAAAACATTTTAAATTATTTAATATTAATTTCATTTCATTAAAATATGAAACATTGGATAAAGATCAAATTACTATTTTTTGTATTAATATTTTTCAATTAATTGGTACTCATTTTAACACGATCATTACGTATTGGGACACATGTGTACCAATAGCATTTTACCTATTTTGTGTATATAATGAATATGATTCAAATATTATTAGTATTTATAATATATTTAAATATACCAATAGTCTAGATTTAGTGTTGCAGAACATAGTTTCTATTCATTAAAAGCTACACGTGTTTAAAATCAAGCAATCGCCACTCAATTAGTCATCAGAACTTTCCAAGGAAGAAAAAATTTACTCAACCCGCCTGATGATCAAGAGAGAGAGAGAGAGAGTTGGGGAGGGGAGGGGTTAAAGTGGGCGGAGTCGGTATGTTGTTTAGCTACTGGGTGGGACGGAGGCTACTGAGCGGTTCCCACGATATCCACTAGCGGCATGTTTATCTTAGCCAAACCTAGCATCACAAGCTTAACAGAGTGCAATTGCGATTTAAAATAGAAAATCAGAAGAAATTAACCTTATCCAATATCATTTGCTTGAACAGATTCATCAGACTGATTGGAAATGTATAGAGTTGGAAGTTTAGGTTACATTTTGGGTGAGGTTAGACGTTAGTCCGGAGAGACGCGTGGCTAGATTCAACACACGCGAGTGTGCGCCACACTTTCAACATTTATCTCCTAACATCAAATCAATAAGTTAATATCGTAATATATTCACAGAAAGTGCGTTTAATTCAATATGCGATAGAGTCCCTATCAGTTAAATTATATCAACAAGGTGTAAAGATAAGGTTATATCTTTGACAAACAGGTGCAGAATCTGGCGACACCTGGCAACTGCAAGTCATTTATAGCGCAGGACTGAGAGTAGGTGCTTTAGAAGTTCTTGTACCAGCACGAGACTAACACGCTTGTGTCGCTGCTGTGAAGTGTGTGATCTTTTGACCCGAGATATTAGCAGTTATGGTGGCTTCAATGGGTATCGAACCCGTGTCCCGCAGTGACCAGTACAAGAGGGTTATGAAACCCCTCTTGGAGAGGAAAAGACGGGCCCGCATCAATCATTGTTTGGATGAATTACGGGATTTATTGGTTTCTGTTTTGCAGTCAGAAGGAGAGGCTGTCACCAGACTCGAAAAAGCTGATATTTTAGAGCTGACAGTTCGTCATGTTCGAAAACTGAGCCAGAGCCGTAGGCTGGCGCTCCCGCCCGCCGGAGCGCAGCAACAGGAAGATGCGGTGAAGTTTCAGCAAGGATTTGTAGCTGCAGCTCACCAAGTGCATTCTTTTCTGATGTCGACTCCCTTGGAACCCTCAGTGTCGTCAGGCTTGTTGTCCCACCTCACTAACTGTGCTACCTCCATTGTACCATCCCAAAGCCCTAGTCCTTCCCCTTCTTCCCCCGCACATCCCACAAGTCCCCACGCACAACCACCAAGCCCCCAAAACTATCCACCAACTGCCAGATCCATCAGTCCGACAAATCCCCCACGACTTCCCCCAGTCTCGCTCCCTCTCAGTCTACCACACATCCCTCCACCCACCACATCCTATCCACTGGTTGATTTAAGCAACCGACATCCCCCATCAACCCAGATGAGACCACCACAACCATCCCAGCCCCATCCTATCAGACAACCAATAATCCGGGACATTAAAATTGAGGACAGGATGGTGGCTCCTTCGCCATTTATCGATGTTGTCTCTACCGAAGAAACCAAACCTTACGAGTTTAAAAGTGCTGGTTCATCCAAACCAGCTCTACGACACACCCCCTACCATCTACCTAAGAAACTAGCAGCAGCTTCTATTGCTAGGCAAGCAGCTAGTCTATCAGCTCTACCGCAGGATCTATCTATGAAGAAACAGCCTAGTGACGGTGAAGATTCTAAATGGAGACCATGGTGATTTAGTTCACCATTTGTATATAGTTTGTGTGCCATCCACGTGTAGAAATTCATTCATTATCACCATCATAAATATTCGCTTGAATGTTTAGACTCATTTATGTTCACAAAATACGATAGTTAACCTAGTTTGCCGCCTATTAAATGTCACAAATCTGTTGATAGTTAACCTAGTTTGCCTATTAAATGTCACAAATCTGTTGATAGTTACCCTAGTTTGCCTATTAAATGTCACAAATCTGTTGATAGTTACCCTAGTTTGCCTATTAACTATCTTCCCCATTACATTTTAGCGTTTTGCTGCTATTTAGCTTTCTCACCGCTACTTCTAAGTCTCTCACTTATTTTAACGCTACGTCTTACCTGATCAACCGATAAGTTTTTTGAAGTCTTCAGTTGAAATTTTTAGTTTATATTAAATGACTCTAAATTAAAAGTTTGCTGTATATGTTTAATTGTGAATGTGTTTAATTACTTCTTCAGTATTGCACTAGTTTACCCAAGGCCTTTCTATTTTAGACTTTGTACCTAGGTCTATAAATTCAAACAACGTCCTTTCTATATCAAACGTCAGACCTACTCTATTGTCAGACGTGGCTGAAAACGTTACTTTTGTATAATATGTATAATATAATGTTACTGTTATCAAGATTTTATATTTGGTTTCCTGTGATTTAAAATAAAAGACAAGATATATAACTATTTTTTTAATTCCCTTTAATTTTATATCTTAATTTTATTTATTTAAATAGTATCATAATTAAAATAATAATTATTTAAAATTTAATTTATGTTTCAAATTCATAAATAATCCATGACAGTCAATGAATATTAAACCGTAAAATAGTATTTACAATGATAAATTAAATTCTTTTAAAGAAAATTTCTTCTCATAGAAAACGAAACTAAAATGAAGAAATCTACGGATTTTCACACCACACATTCAACTTACTCCTAATATGGTATTAAATATTAATATGAAAGAAGGCATAATTAACAATTTAAAAGGTTACCACTGATATTTTTCATAATTCTAAGATTTCAAAAAAAAATTCATAAATACACGAAAGAAATTATGATTTAATTGAAAAAATTATAATTATTTGAAAAAACTATAATCATTTTAATGATTGATGGAAAAATTATATAACTAGTAAACATGAATAGTTCTCTGTTTTCACTGAAATAAGAGGTTTCGATACCACTAATAAAAAAATTGTCATGATAATAAATGAGTTATTATTTACAATAAATTATCGAAAAATGTAATTTTTGCGGCATAAAAGATCAAAGTTTGATAATGACCAGTCAACCAGTTATAACTCAAGCAAGATAATTGAAATGGGAAAAGTTAGGTTTGTAAAAACAACCATTTCATAATTTCACAAAAATTATCAAAATTAAAATTTACGGGAAATAAGTAAAACCTTTGAAATTCAATCAAATTATTGAAAAATTAATAAAGTTTGCAGTTTTAGAGGATAGCGCTAGGGTTATGCTCTTCAACTACGAGGTTTTAGTTAGCGGTAGGTGACTTTGTTCATGGAGCTACTTTCCTTTCTGACTACTTCTTCCAGTCCCTTGTATTTAATTTACTTTTGAGGTCAGAAATATGGTCTTTGGTTCTGAAACAGACCCCTACTAAATTAATTAACGGATAGTACTTTTACAAATGGTAGTACTTGAGACGTAACCTATAGCTGCTTGGGGTAAATTACGAATTATCGGGTAATTTCACATTTGCGAACATAAAATGAAAAATAAACAATCATTATTTTAGCTAAGTACCAATTAAAATAACGAGTTAGAATTCAAATTATTTTTCTTTTTCTTAACTGACCGAAGATGTGGAACTGTCCGATAATTCGTAACTTGCCCTATGTAGGACATGCTTTATATTGACGGTCTCACACATATCGAATTTCTAAAGAAACCACGTGGTACCTTGCAGCCATGGATGAACCAATCTACTGGGGAAACTGATACGGGTATCTGGTGTATCAGGAGCTGGTGTATCAAATGTATCTGGAGCTGATGTATCTATAGTGTAGCAGGAGCTGGTGTATCAAGAGCTGGTGTATCAGAAGCTGGTGTATCAGAAGCTGGTGTATCTATAGTGTATCAGGAGCTGGTGTATCTATAGTGTATCAGGAGCTGGTGTATCTATAGTGTATCAGGAGCTGGTGTATCTATAGTGTATCAGGAGCTGGTGTATCTATGGTGTATCAGGAGCTGGTGTATCTATAGTGTATCAGGAGCTGGTGTATCTATGGTGTATCAGGAGCTGGTGTATCTATAGTGTATCAGGAGCTGGTGTATCTATAGTGTATCAGGAGCTGGTGTATCTATGGTGTATCAGGAGCTGGTGTATCTATGGTGTATCAGGAGCTGGTGTATCTATAGTGTATCAGGAGCTGGTGTATCTATAGTGTATCAGGAGCTGGTGTATCTATAGTGTATCAGGAGCTGGTGTATCTATAGTGTATCAGGAGCTGGTGTATCTATAGTGTATCAGGAGCTGGTGTATCTATGGTGTATCAGGAGCTGGTGTATCTATGGTGTATCAGGAGCTGGTGTATCAGAAGCTGGTGTATCAGAAGCTGCTGTATCAGGAGCTGGTGTATCTATGGTGTATCAGAAGTCAAACAGATCCAAAATATTCTTCTAAATCTCTAACGGAAAAATTAATAAAAATATACCTAATAATTTGCTCTTTATGAAAAATAAGTCCAATTCTGGTGCTAAAATGAACAATTATTTAGAAACTAGTAACCTTCATATATGGTTTAAAATTTGAATCTCATCACTCAGTAGCTCTTATACAGTCATGAGCCATAAACCATGTAACTGTAATTGAATTAATTTATAATAGTAGAGAGTTTAGCGTCTGCTTCGGAGAAGCCATATCACTGACGTCAAAAGGAAATTAAATACAAGAGACTGGAAGAAGCAGTCAGAAAGGAAAGTGGCTCCATAAACAAAGTCACCCACCACCATTCAGTAAAAATGCTCATGAATGCAAAATAGCTACTCACTGAATGCAGTCACTTACCACCAGTCAGTGACAATGCTCATGGATGCAGAAAAGCTGTACGGGATTATATAATACGTATCTTTTTTTATACCACCCACTATATAAGCACAACGTCATTACACTTTTTTTCTCACGGCAACCTTGACATTGAAATTTGTAGAGCTGACCACACTGTAAAATAATAAAGTGAACTGTCTCTACACGCTTTCCTATAGGAATAACATAGAGAAAGATCAGGTAGTTATAATCTGATGGTACTGTGGTTTTTAAATCATATCATTAATGCGGTATAACGTAATAGGGTAAGTTACGAATTATCGGTCGGTTTCACATCTTCGGTCATATAAAAAAGATATAATAATTAAATTAAAATAATAATTATTATATTGTTTTTTTTATATGACCGAAGATGTAAAACCGACCGATAATTCGTAACTTACCTTATATATTTATATATGATCTGAATTAGGTTTAAAAATAAATAAAATAAAATATTGATATTTTGTCGCAATATTTTTTTTGACAAATAGGTTAGAGTACAACAATATACTCACATCGCTAGTTAATCCCCACTTTCCGAGTACTGTATCATTTCCCTACTTTTAGTTAGCAGACTCGTATTTTAATTACCTTTCAGTTAATGAGTAAGTTACCTGGTTCTTAATAGAGCTATAACTAGTGCTCGTTGTTAAAGACGTCAGCCTTTCTAGATGTGGTTTTACCCACAGAAGCGACCGGTGCGTTAAACCACATCTGTGGTTAAAGGCTCAGCCGCAGCAGCCGTGGTTATGGACTTAAAAACCACAAACCAAAATCTTTCTCAAAAAGTCTCTATTTAAAGTAATTGCACAACTGTTAGAAAAAGTCATTAGAATGAAATGCTCATGGATACAGAAAAGCTACTCGTGAATAAAGTGACGAAAAGGAACACAAGCACCGGTGGCTGCACTCATGGATGGAAGAGGGAAATGAAGAGGTGATAGTAAATGAAGCCTATGAGTCTACCTAACACAAAATCTAAGAGGGAAATGAAGAGGTGATAGTAAATGAAGCCTACGAGTCTACCTAACACAAAATCTAAGAGGAAAATGAAGAGGTGATAGTAAATGAAGCCTACGAGTCTACTTAACACATAATCTAAGACCTCGTAGTCGAAGAGCATAACCCTAGCGCTATCCTCTAAAACTGCAAGTTGCGGTAAAAAAATGATAAACATGGTAAAAATGATAAACATGGTAGAAATGATAAACATGGTAAAAATGATAAACATTGTTAAAATGATAAACATGGTAGGAATGATAAACATGGTAGGAATGATAAACATGGTAAAAATGATAAACATGGTAAAAATGATAAACATGGTAGGAATGATAAACATGGTAAAAATGATAAACATGGTAAAAATGATAAACATGGTAGGAATGATAAACATTGTTAAAATGATAAACATGGTAGGAATGATAAACATTGTTAAAATGATAAACATGGTGAAAATGATAAACATGGTGAAAATGATAAACATGGTAGGAATGATAAACATGGTAGGAATGATAAACATGGTAGGAATGATAAACATGGTAGGAATGATAAACATGGTAGGAATGATAAACATGGTAAAAATGATAAACATGGTAAAAATGATAAACATGGTAGGAATGATAAACATGGTAGGAATGATAAACATGGTAGGAATGATAAACATGGTAGGAATGATAAACATGGTAAAAATGATAAACATGGTAGGAATGATAAACATGGTAGGAATGATAAACATGGTAAAAATGATAAACATGGTAGGAATGATAAACATGGTAGGAATGATAAACATGGTAGGAATGATAAACATGGTAGGAATGATAAACATGGTAAAAATGATAAACATGGTAGGAATGATAAACATGGTATCAATGATAAACATGGTAAAAATGATAAACATGGTAGGAATGATAAACATGGTAGGAATGATAAACATGGTAGGAATGATAAACATGGTAGGAATGATAAACATTGTTAAAATGATAAACATGGTAAAAATGATAAACATGGTAGGAATGATAAACATGGTAAAAATGATAAATATGGTAGGAATGATAAACATGGTAAAAATGATAAACATGGTAGGAATGATAAACATGGTAAAAATGATAAACATGGTAGGAATGATAAACATGGTAAAAATGATAAACATGGTAGGAATGATAAACATGGTAAAAATGATAAACATGGTAGGAATGATAAACATGGTAGGAATGATAAACATTGTAAAAATGATAAACATTGTAAAAATGATAAACATGGTAGGAATGATAAACATGTTAAAATGATAAACATGGTAAGAATGATAAACATTGTAAAAATGATAAACATGGTAGGAATGATAAACATGGTAAAAATGATAAACATGGTAAAAATGATAAACATGGTAGGAATGATAAACATGGTAGGAATGATAAACATGGTAGGAATGATAAACATGGTAGGAATGATAAACATGGTAAAAATGATAAACATGGTAGGAATGATAAACATGGTAGGAATGATAAACATGGTAAAAATGATAAACATGGTAGGAATCATAAACATTGTTAAAATGATAAACATGGTAGGAATGATAAACATGGTAGGAATGATAAACATGGTAGGAATGATAAACATGGTAGGAATCATAAACATGGTAGGAATGATAAACATGGTAAAAATGATAAACATGGTAGGAATCATAAGCATGGTAAAATGATAAACATGGTAGGAATGATAAACATGGTAAAAATGATAAACATGGTAGGAATCATAAACATTGTTAAAATGATAAACATGGTAAAAATGATAAACATGGTAAAAATGATAAACATGGTAAAAATGATAAACATGGTAAAAATGATAAACATGGTAAAAATGATAAACATGGTAAAAATGATAAACATGGTAGGAATCATAAACATTGTTAAAATGATAAACATGGTAGGAATGATAAACATGGTAAAAATGATAAACATTGTTAAAATGATGAACATGGTAGGAATGATAAACATGGTAAAAATGATAAATATGGTAGGAATCATAAACATTGTTAAAATGATAAACATGGTAGGAATGATAAACATGGTAAAAATGATAAACATGGTAGGAATCATAAACATTGTTAAAATGATAAACATGGTAGGAATGATAAACATGGTAAAAATGATAAACATGGTAAAAATGATAAACATGGTAGGAATGATAAACATGGTAAAAATGATAAATATGGTAGGAATCATAAACATTGTTAAAATGATAAACATGGTAGGAATGATAAACATGGTAAAAATGATAAACATGGTAGGAATCATAAACATTGTTAAAATGATAAACATGGTAAAAATGATAAGCATGGTAAAAATGATAAACATTGTTAAAATGATAAACATGGTAAAAATGATAAACATTGTTAAAATGATAAACATGGTAGGAATCATAAACATTTTTAAAATGATAAACATGGTAGGAATGATAAACATGGTAAAAATGATAAACATGGTAAAAATGATAAACATGGTAAAAATGATAAACATTGTTAAAATGATAAACATGGTAGGAATGATAAACATGGTAAAAATGATAAACATGGTAGGAATCATAAACATTGTTAAAATGATAAACATGGTAGGAATGATAAACATTGTTAAAATGATAAACATTGTTAAAATGATAAACATTGTTAAAATGATAAACATGGTAAAAATGATAAACATGGTAAAAATGATAAACATGGTAAAAATGATAAACATGGTAAAAATGATAAACATGGTAAAAATGATTAACATGGTAAAAATGATAAACATGGTAAAAATGATAAACATGGTAGGAATGATAAACATTGTTAAAATGATAAACATGGTAAAAATGATAAACATGGTAGGAATCATAAACATTGTTAAAATGATTAACATGGTAAAAATGATAAACATAGTTAAAATGATAAACATTGTTAAAATGATAAACATTGTTAAAATGATAAACATTGTTAAAATGATAAATATTGTTAAAATGATAAACATGGTAAAAATGATAAACATGGTAAAAATGATAAACATGGTAAAAATGATAAACATGGTTAAAATGATAAACATGGTAAAAATGATAAACATGGTAAAAATGATAAACATGGTAAAAATGATAAACATGGTAAAAATGGAAAAAAAAATCCATAATCCAAAACTGATTAATACAGTTTAAATACAAGAGATTAAACATTATCTTCATTAATTTAAATTAATAAATCCAATAATTATTGATCAACAAAGAAATAATCACTAAAATCTGTTATACCATTAATATTGATAGTATTTTATCGCAACGAATAGACATCGTTAAATAATATAGATATAAAAATAAATTCGATTTATAATAAATTGCGATTGTTATATTTTATTAATGATTCTAATCACCAATTTTATAAATACAGGGTACCTTACGAATTACCGTACAGTTACACTGTTTCGATCACATAAGAAAATTGACATTTCAGCGTTATTTTAGAATTAAAATAAATGAAAAAAATTTATATTATCGAAAATGCGGAACTGTCCAATAATTTGTAACTTACCCTAATGGTCATAAAATTCTCCACAGTTTATTTATTTTATTTTATTGTGTTTTCTTTTAAGTGCCTGTGACCACAGTCATCGATTGTAAAGTCCATAAAAGTTGGTTTTATGTTAATGTTGACAATAACCGAATAAAAGAGAATTGAAGTAATTAGTACTTTTATTATTTTACATCCGTGAGAACTGAGGAAAATCTATGTATTGATATAGGGTAAGTTACAAGTTATTGGACAGTTCCACAGTTTCGATCATGTAACATAAAAATAGACATTTAATTCATTGATACCATTTAAAATATCGAGTTAAAACGTCAAAAATTATTATTAATATGATCGAAAATGTGGAACTGTCCGATAATTCGTAACTTCCCCCAATTACGTCATTGTTCAAATTGTTATAGGGTAGGTTCCAAGTTATCGAACGGTTAAACATTTTCGGACACGTAAAAAAATAATAGTATTACAGTATTTTTGTTTTTATGTGTCCGAAAATGTGTCACTGACCGATAACTCGTAACATACCCTAGCAGTGCTGAATACTTCAAACTGTGCATACCACATGCTATGTTCTAACACATAGCATTACTTAATAAAAAGTGAGGGGTGTAAATTACTCACATATTCTGACCCACATAGTGACTCCTTTCTGAGTAGGGTTAGAACCCATGATGCAACCAACACATGCATGTGGTTAGGGACTTCAACCCCATGAGGAAATGGGCTTGAACATGCTGTACATTTGGTATCAATGAGTTATTAATAGAGTTGTGACAATATGCTTTTAAAAGCATAGATCACTCAGTAGGGTTGTGACAATATGTTTTACAATATTAGATCCTGGAGTAGAATTGAGACATTATGCTTTAAAATCATAGATTCTGAAGTAGGGTTGTGAAAATATGCTTTTAAAATCATAGATTCTGAAGTACCCAGTTAAAATTCGGTGCAGGATAGGGGCAGCGGGTGGGGCGCGCAGGGCCGGCATCATGGCAGGCAGAAGGCCGCGATAGGGCCGCGACAGAGCATTTTTGTCCGCTTTTGGGGACCTCAATCTACGTCCCCCCACTGCACTGAACTACACTGGGGCGCTACCCTAAACTGCAGACACGCGCGTCCTAACTACTAATGCGCGACCGCGTAGCGTCCGTGGCCACGCGTGAAACACTAGAGAAAAAATACCCTCATGGCAAATATTGACTGCGCCAATACTGCGCTGAATATGAACGCACATATTCATACTATAAAATATGACGCGTTTAACGCATATATACTTCATATTATGAATGTGACGTTATTCGGCAGCAATATTCCAGTCAATATCTACCATGAGGGTTAAAAATGATCATGATGTCTAAATAGCTATTTGAATTAATGTGATTGACGTTTCAAGTTAGGGAAAAATTTATTTAGTAGGGGTTAAATGTCTTTTTCAGAAAAAAAGGCCATATCGTTTAGCTACATCAAAAGGAAATTAAATAAAAGGGACTGGAAGAATCAGTCAGAAAAAAAGTGGCTCTATATACAATGTCACCTGCCACCCGTCAGTGACAATACTAATGAATGGACAAAAAACTTCTCCGTGAATGCTGTCACTTACCAAGGATTGTGACGAAAAGAGTCACAAGCACCTGTGGCGATGGTGGATGGAAGGAGATGATGGGAAATGAAGACTTACTAATACAAAAATCTAAGACCTCGCAGTTGATGAATATAACTTTGCGCTATTCTCCAAAACTGCAAGTAGCGTTAATAAAAATAAACATGGTAAAATAATACATTCCAAATTAGCTACAACAGTTCAGGGCTGAAGGGACACCATCTCCTTTTCCGTTTACGATATAATAGGCTGTAAAGAGTAGTGGTGAGGTTATAAAAGTGAAGTAGATAGCTTTAAATTCATTTATTGGTAAGCAAACTAAAGCTATACATTGTAAATCTTACTTATATATTTTTCCTCTCTAACTGATTGTCAAAGTTTGTAAAATGAGTACCACTTGTTACTAATAATAAAAAATGTAACCATACTTACAAATATAAATTGGGAGAAGAGTAAGAGATTAGGTCGCCAACTTTGATAACGCGTTCCTCGGGGGTGTAGATATCTGTTTTTAATCCTTATTTATTTACCTATATTATTCAATCCCCCTGACCCCCCTGCCAGGTCATTAATCAATCATTGAGTGTGCAGTACAACAAACTAGTGAAACTACATTAGCAACTCTCAGTTATTTCTATCAAAGTACATAGTTCTTCATTTGTTTAACTATGTGAATAAGGATTAAACAACAGGGAGGGGGCTCGTGACCAGGGGGCTCATGACCTGGGGGGGGGGGCTCGTGATCAGGGGGGCTCATGACCGTGCTTAGGTGTGGGAGCGTATGCCCCTTCCTCTATGTCCATCCCAATCGCCAGAATTCTATAGAGGCTCATGACCGTGCTCAGGTGTGGGAGCGTATGCCCCTTCCTCTATGTCCATCCCAATCGCCATAATTCTATAGGGATATTCCAATGGTTTAATGAACTGGTTTGAAATCGGGTCCGGACAGTGTTTCTGAAAATTGAAACGAACATTATAAACAATTCACTGAATAATTACATTTCGTGCTTATAATAGTAAATTTATGTTCAACTAGACAGCTGATATTGCTGTAATTAATCAACAGATGAATAAAAATACATACTTCGAAACTAACTAGGCACACTGCAGTTCAAAACTAGGCACACTGCAGTTCAAAACTAGGCACACTGCAGTTCAAAACTAGGCACACTGCAGTTCAAAACTAGGCACACTGCAGTTCAAAACTAGGCACACTGCAGTTCAAAACTAGGCACACTGCAGTTCAAAACTAGGCACACTGCAGTTCAAAACTAGGCACACTGCAGTTCAAAACTAGGCACACTGCAGTTCAAAACTAGGCACACTGCAGTTCAAAACTAGGCACACTGCAGTTCAAAACTAGGCACACTGCAGTTCAAAACTAGGCACACTGCAGTTCAAAACTAGGCACACTGCAGTTCAAAACTAGGCACACTGCAGTTCAAAACTAGGCACACTGCAGTTCAAAACTAGGCACACTGCAGTTCAAAACTAGGCACACTGCAGTTCAAAACTAGGCACACTGCAGTTCAAAACTAGGCACACTGCAGTTCAAAACTAGGCACACTGCAGTTCAAAACTAGGCACACTGTAGTTCAAAACTAGGCACACTGCAGTTCAAAACTAGGCACACTGTAGTTCAAAACTAGGCACACTGTAGTTCAAAACTAGGCACACTGTAGTTCAAAACTAGGCACACTGTAGTTCAAAACTAGGTACACTGTAGTTCAAAACTAGGTACACTGTAGTTCAAAACTAGGTACACTGTAGTTCAAAACTAGGTACACTATAGTTCAAAACTAGGTACACTGTAGTTCAAAACTAGGTACACTGTAGTTCAAAACTAGGTACACTGTAGTTCAAAACTAGGTACACTTTAGCTAATTGCAATAACAAAAATAATATAACAAATGAAATTTATAGCTATTACACTGAGCAAGTAACACTTGTGAATATCATACTTTAAAAAAACTGGTATTGGACTTGGTACTGGTATCATTTAACAATATGGTATCAGTGCATCTCTAGTAAATTCCATTGTGTCAATTATTTTATTTAAGATTGAAAAGAGAGCTGAACTTACCTTATAGGTACTTCATATTGAATAGCATCATGTCTTCTTCATCATCTAAAGACATGTTAAAGTTTGAACTGAATATCCTTGATTGTTTGATACATACAAAATTTCTTAATCGAGTTTCCTTTTGGAATGTGTTGAATAATTATAATCCTGAAAAGAAAAACAAAAGTTTTGACATATATAACAAACAAATTCATGAACATATATAAAAATAGCCTAGTTAGTAACAATATCCAGAGGGAGGAATACAGATTATCATAAACAAACTCACAATTTTTAGCTATTTATATTTTTTTAATAATGATTACACTGTGTATATATGAAAATTAACACAAGAACATAGGTAGATAATTGATAGAACACCTGTTATCTAAATAAATAGGAGTGATATTAGCCACTTCCATACTATGCAAATTTCTATTTAATGTCCTAAACATTATTGAGTTTTAGCATGACAGTATGGGAAAAATATGCTTTAAATTCAAATATCTATCAAAGTTTCTTGGATTATCTGACCATTTGAGATACTTTGTAAAATATCTCATTGGTCAAAGGACTCAAAACAATGACACTGGTGAATGAGCAAGGATTTTGACTCTGAATAATATAGTATATAATTACCACCCAGCATCATCTTTTTAAGTATGGCCATCATGATCAAATAACGGAACCATCTCTGAACTATGACTTAAGCACTATTTTTCTACTCAATGCATTAGTTTAAGTTGTAATAGGAGAGAGCACTTAAAATTCTACACATGTTGCTAATAGAAGAATAGACGAGATAATTAAATAGGGGTGTAACATGTGTGAAAAAAAAGTGTCGTGTGTACCTTGCGTCAAAAAATAGTCACCTCCTGCATCAAAAGAAAGTCACCTCCTGCATCAAAAGAAAGTCACCTCCTGCATCAAAAGAAAGTCACCTCCTGCGTCAAAAAATAGTCACCTCCTGCGTCAAAAAATAGACACCTCCTGCGTCAAAAAATAGACACCTCCTGCGTCAAAAAATAGTCACCTCCTGCGTCAAAAAATAGTCACCTCCTGCGTCCATGGGAACATAGGAATTAATTCAAAATTTTAAGCAAATTAGACATATCTGAATTTTGACCTCTAGAAATTTAAGCCAATTAATTGGCTTTAACTGACATACTCTGTAACCCAGTCTGCAAAAGATGCATGAAGTTGTGAAATTTATCCGGTGACTATTATGGCCTTGAAATTAGTGTCCTGAATTATCTGGCGACAATTTCTTAATCAATTCCCTATGTTTACATGTAATTATTGGAGAGTGTTTTGAGATTTCTGGCCATATTAGAGAGAAATTTAAAAATCTTTTGGAAAGAATTGCTCCAAAACTTGAATATTTGAAGACTGATTGTGCATGTTTTGCAGACTGGTTTGTAACATGGAAGAAAAGTGACCGACAAAGAAAAGCGACCTCCGTCACAGATAAGCGACCTCCGTCACAGATAAGCGACCTCCGTCACAGATAAGCGACCTCCGTCACAGATAAGCGACCTCCGTCACAGAAAAGCGACCTCCATCACAGAAAAGCGACCTCCATCACAGAAAAGCGACCTCCATCACAGAAAAGCGACCTCCGTCAAAGAAAAGCGACCTCCGTCAAAGAAAAGCGACCTCCGTCAAAGAAAAGCGACCTCCATCAAAGAAAAGCGACCTCCATCAAAGAAAAGCGACCTCCATCAAAGAAAAGCGACCTCCATCAAAGAAAAGCGACCTCCATCAAAGAAAAGCGACCTCCGTCAAAGAAAAGCGACCTCCGTCAAAGAAAAGCGACCTCCGTCAAAGAAAAGCGACCTCCGTCAAAGAAAAGCGACCTCCGTCAAAGAAAAGCGACCTCCGTCAAAGAAAAGCGACCTCCGTCAAAGAAAAGCGACCTCCATCAAAGAAAAGCGACCTCCATCAAAGAAAAGCGACCTCCATCAAAGAAAAGCGACCTCCGTCAAAGAAAAGCGACCTCCATCAAAGAAAAGCGACCTCCATCAAAGAAAAGCGACCTCCGTCAAAGAAAAGCGACCTCCGTCAAAGAAAAGCGACCTCCGTCAAAGAAAAGCAACCTCCGTCAAAGAAAAGCAACCTCCGTCAAAGAAAAGCAACCTCCGTCAAAGAAAAGCAACCTCCGTCAAAGAAAAGCAACCTCCGTCAAAGAAAAGCAACCTCCGTCAAAGAAAAAGCAACCTCCGTCAAAGAAAAGCAACCTCCGTCAAAGAAAAGCAACCTCCGTCAAAGAAAAGCAACCTCCGTCAAAGAAAAGCAACCTCCGTCAAAGAAAAGCAACCTCCGTCAAAGAAAAGCAACCTCCGTCAAAGAAAAGCAACCTCCGTCAAAGAAAAAGCAACCTCCGTCAAAGAAAAGCAACCTCCGTCAAAGAAAAGCAACCTCCGTCAAAGAAAAGCAACCTCCGTCAAAGAAAAGCAACCTCCGTCAAAGAAAAGCAACCTCCGTCAAAGAAAAGCAACCTCCGTCAAAGAAAAGCAACCTCCGTCAAAGAAAAGCAACCTCCGTCAAAGAAAAGCAACCTCCGTCAAAGAAAAGCAACCTCCGTCAGTCAAAGAAAGGTTTCTAGTGAAAGTAACCTAATTTTACTGCTCCATTTATCTAAATTTTAAAACTATGTTGACTCTCTAAATATAGCTAGTGCCAAAATTTACATGAGAATAGGTACCTAAATATATTGAAACTGTCAAGATGCATCTTATATAATCTGAATAATCATCATGCCATGTTCAAGAGACTAGCAGATTGTTAGCCAATTTCAAGCCAAAATTGAAAGATTCTGAGACATGTCAATTTTGGCTCATTTCTTACAATTTTAGGCCAAATTAACATGGGAACATAGAAATTAAATTAAATCAAAACATTAAGCCCAGACTGTAGGAACTGGTAAACTGTTCTCCAAAAAATCTTCTGTTTTGGCTTCTGTTCTCAGTCAAATTAATGCAAATATAGGAGAAAACTAAGGACTGTTCAGACTGTTATTACAGAAAATGTTAAAAATGTCCCATATTCTGTATACTGGCATTAAGCCAATTAGACATATCTGAGTTTTGACCTTTACAAATGTAACTTATTATGTAAGGCTGAGGGTCAATTAATTGGCATCAACAGATTAACTGGCATATTTTGTATACAATAATACAGAGATCTCTTTTAATAATCGAAGTAAAATTCAGGTAAATAGATATAGCTTGTATAGGTACTAGCCAGTCTGCAGAATATATGACATTTTAACATTTTCTGTGCAAACAATCAATAATTTCCTCCTACATTTACATGTATTTTACTGAGAACAAGAACATAAGTCAAAATAAATGTAGGATATCTTGGAGAACACTTTACCAGTTCCTGCATTCTGGATAGATCATAGGTAGGAATGAATTCAAAACTATTTTAGAAAATTCAATATACCTAGTAGTCAGTCAAGACTCTAGCGACTGCGAATATCTATCTCTCTGACTCGATTAATGTCCCAGTCTGTATTTTGTGGTAATTTTCACCGACATGTCGGTGGAATTTTTTGCCCTTTGAAAATGATATTCTGGCAAAGTCGGTGGATTTTTAATTTTTATAGCCATTTATTCCAATAATCCTATGTTACCATTAATTTTTGGTGGATAAGTTAGAAAAAAGTTGCTGGATCAGCCAAATTAATAGAAATTTATAGTCTAGTGGATTTTTTCAACTTTTAAAAAGTCAAGTGGAATTTTGTGCCCCAAATACAGACTGGTATAATGCCCAGACTGTATTTCATGGTAAATTCCATCCACTTGTCAGTGGAATTTTTCCCCTTCGAAAATAATATTATACTAGTAAAGTCTGTGGATTTTAGCTATTTAGGTATTCCTATGTTAACTAGTATAACTATAATGTTACCAACTTACCATTATTTTTTTTTATTTTTGGTGGCTAGGTAAATAAAAAAAATGTTGGTGGCTCATTCGAATAGCTATCTTAGGATCATGAAATAGGTTCCTAGGGATGCCAGTCTGTATTTCATGGTAAATTCCACCGACATGTCGGTGGAATTTTTCCCCATTGAAAATAATATTTTGGCAAAGTCGGTGGATTTCTAGCTATTTATTCCTATGTTACCATTAATTTTCGGTGGAAAAATTGGTAAAATGTTGGTGGATCAGCCAAATTATTGGAAATTTATGGTGGATTTTTTCAGCTTTTTCAAAAAGTCAGTGGAATTTTGTGCACCAAATACAGACTGGTAAGGGATGTATTTTTCTGATTTTTCTTTCAGCTTTTTGGAAAAGTAATTGGAATTTTGTAAACCAAATACAGACTGGTTGTGGATTCACATCATTCAGGTACCATCAGACTATCAGTCATAAATTTGAAACAACAAATATCAAATTCAATTCATTTCTACATATAGGTACCTATCATAAATCATCTTTCAATCTACCTATGATCTATCTGATAGAACGTATGGTGGGTGCGCCGTGATCTGGTGCGCCGCTCATCTTTTAGATACGTATCAATATAGGCTATACTGGCGACTTTTTTCACAGTGCACACTTTGAAACATGGCTACGGTATACCTATAGCTATCAGAATGTGTGGACGAGTGGACCATTTAAAATAGAAGCCAACTAATTTGCTTAACTGACATCGGTAGTAGGTACTCTATAACTAATAACTTGAGTCGCCTGTTGGCTGTGGGTAGCTAGTACATAGATATGTCACAGTGGGAGTAACTTGGACATAGGCTACTTGGAGTACATGTTACAGTGCATTTCCTGATACCTATGTGCTAGTACATTATACATAGCTAGGTGAAAAATCATTTATAGTCAGATAGATAACTGGTGTCATGAGTAGCCTAGTAGGCACCTAGGTAGGTAGGACCGTAGGTAGTGAATTTCAAAACCCAAAAAGTACAAATTAGCTATACCTAGGCTATATTATATTATATATAGCCTAGCATAGCTATTTTTTTTTTTTTTTCAATAGGATACAATAACCACTGAACTCTTAAATACTATACACATGATAGATACACAATTCCACTTTCACCAATAAATTAATAACTTAAAACATTAATTCACCACAGAACCTTATTTTAAACTAGAAGCAATTGAAAATACGGCAGGTTCAATGGTTCTCAATAAAAAAATCCGATATTTTTCTTTAGAACGTACAAAATAATTGTATATATTTCGTTTTGCAACCCTGTTTTTAATATTTTCAGCATGGAAATGATTTTATCTTTAAATAATTATTAAGAATGACCGATTTTTTCAATAATGATTTCGTGTTTTTTGGTATTCTTGTATTCCAATATACCTATTTAGATGGCGCGGATGAAGAACAAATACATGATTAATGTTATAATAATATTAGTATATAATTTTAACTGGTTTGTTATTGCAATTATTTCACTTATAATATTGAATCGTTGTTAGATGAACCAAATTAATTTTCTGTACTAACTATATATATGCAGTATATTGTATGTATTATATACAATATATACATTTTGGAGTAAACTTATTAAACTAAGGCCAATGTCAGCTTGTTTATAAGAATGTCATTATATATTCTATATACCTATGATATATTTTATATATTCCCACATGCCAAAAGTTTAATTTGACGAATAATAACCTACATCAGGGTAAATAATTACCTAATATCTTATAAATTGAAAACATTATATGCAATGGTAGTTTAGTATGCTTATAATTTATCTTTATAAATCATTTTATCTATAATCAAGCATCAGCACTTTGATATTCATGGAAATTATTTAAGAATGTCTCCTGTAACTACGATTCTCAGTCATATGTACGCATGGAAGTACTATTAGAACCTACATGATCGATGTGTGAGTCTGATGAGAGCTGTTTCAGTTCATTCAGTGAGAAGATACAGAAAAACTGTATTCTGATAAAGCCTGATATCAACATTGTCAGACTTCACTATTGCTTTGATATTCTATAAGTGTTACTTTAAAAAAATTTAGTGGTTCACTCTGACAAATGAGAAATATAAAAACGCATACAAATTACTCAATGATATCCGTGGTTAAATAAATATTAGGTAACAATAGATTTAATATAAAACTGAATGAGCCAAACCATAGCTGAGTACCAAGAACAATAGTGATTAATGTTTATTTTATATTAGGGCTATCCACCAATTAATTAACTATAGCTATTATTACCTATTATTAGCTACACTATCGATAAAGAAGTTGTATTTTTGTTCAAATTAATTTGTTGGATTATGATTCATGAGCAATATGTGGTGCTTCAATCTCTGGAGATTTTAGCCAATATTATCGACTATAAACTCTGAAGATTTTCCATGCTCTGTTCTCCAGAGTTTTCGGCAGATAATAACGCGTCAAACCTCCACAGATTATTTCGTCCTTATACTGCAGTGGCCTCCGTAGGTCGCGGTAAACATTTGTAGAAAGCAGAGATTATCTGCTGAGCGCTGCTTAGAAATGCTGAGACTGCCATAAACTACAGTAAAACGTCCGCTATACTGCACCAAATTTTAACTGGGTAGGGTTGTGAAAATATGCTTTTAAAATCATAGATTCTGAAGTAGGGTTGTGGCAATATGTTTTTAAAATCATAGATCCTTAAGTAGGATTGTGACAATATGCTTTTAAAATCATAGATCCTGAAAATATTATAGACGGATTGAATTAAATAGTATTGAATGGTTCTACACCAGCGGTATATAGTATTCGATACCATTTCATTTCGCCTGTGATATTATTAAGATCTATGATTATGAAGCATATTGTCACAACCTGAGTTATTAAAGTATAAATGGATTTTGATATAGGGTATGTTCTGAGTTATCGGACGATTCCCCATTTTTGTACAAGTAAGAAAAAAATATTTACAAAAAGTCCAATTACTTGGAAGTTACCCTAGTTTAATTACATGCATTTTTTGGGCCTAATTTATTGGTGGTGCAGTGTCCCCACTATCCTGTTACTGTGGGTGTCTTGCCACTCTCTTTTAGGCGCAATTCATCAGGTGGGGTAAGACTTACACATTTCCGGCTATTTACGAAAAAAAAAATGCCTGAAGACGTTAAGCCTTGGTGTTGAATTTCCAAACCGACAGACACTTGTGCAACCCTTGGGTACGTACCCACATGGGAAGGTATGGTGGGGACATAGAAGAGAAATGGAGTTATGGTGGGGACATAGAAGATTATGTAGGGTAATATATGGCCCCACCATTACCATCTCTATGCAATAAAAATTCAGAAAAAATAACTGCAATTGTAAATAAGATAAAAATGATAACCTTTCCGAACCCAGAAATTCAAACGAAATCAAATGGAAAAAAATCGATAAAAAATGATTACCACTTGAAATTGATAAGTATAATAAATGATAACCAATGTAGAATGATAAACTAAATCGAAAAAAATATTAACAGATAGAAAATGATAACCATTATAAATTAATAAGTATAATAAATATTAACGCACTATATAATAAAAAGGCTCTACCTAAAGTTGACAGCTCTAGATGCCTCTTTTCCCCAGAAATTATCCATTGCTCATGTTTCTGGGTAAGGAGATTGGTAAAAAGTGTCTGTCATTCGAAACCTGTTCATTCGGTAGAAATAATAAGTAAAAGTGGAGTGTTTTGTTAGAGCTTCCGTCTGAAGGCTGCAAGATATAGATTACCAATTTAGGACTAATTGAAATAGGACTAAATTGCTTCAGGACTAATCTAAAATAGGATTAATTTACTAAAAGAATAGTAAGGGCACGTAATTTCAGTGTAATGTTTTGGGTTGCGACAATATGCTTTTAAAATCATAGATCTTATGAATATCACAGACGAAATGAAATGGTATCGAATACTATATACCGCTGGTGTAGAACCATTCAATACTCTTTCATTCTCTCCGTCTATAATATTTTCAGGATCTATAATTTCAAAAGCATATTGTCACAACCGTAATAATGTTCTATAAGGTTTGTGATGAATATCACACAGAGAAAGGATTAGTTGAATCAAATAAAATTTGATTTGTTTTGACTCATATGAATGGGTTATTTTTGTGCCTACCTACGTGGTGAGATGCAGGTACTACTTAAAAGTAGTTAAATTGACGTTGGTTAAAACAAAACAGTCGTTTTGACTCACTCCTAAACTTAAAAAAAGTAGCGCCAACTCTCATAGTAAGTCAATTTATACACCAGATACATTGGATTAACAGTCTTTGTGAGTTACTACAATATACTCTGTCATAGTTGTTTCAACATACTTTAAAATTCTCAAAAAGTAACTATTAACTCTCATAGTAAGTTGATTCAATCAATAAAATGAATTGAATTAACTAATGTTTGATGACACACCATGTCATAGTTGTCTTAACACACATGAAAACATGAATAAAGTCCAACTAACTCACGTAATAAATTGATTCAAAGCATAAATTGATGACCCATTAGATATGAGTAAACTTTTTTCTCTGTGATATGAAGTGAGGGAAAGTTATGGTGGGCCATAGAAGATTATGAGTGTGAACCCAACACAAAATGAGAAATATCTACAAGCATTACAATTAGTGAATTTTCCTTTCTTTTAATGTGATATTAGTAAAGTTCATAAAACTAATCACAGTTAGACTCTTCTTTAACTATACAACTGAAAAATGTTAAACGTATTTTATAATGAAAAAACTAATTTCGGATACTATCGTATCGAATCTGCGACAAAAAGGCGATAAAATAATAAATAAAAAAACTTTAATACAATAATCAATCGAAAATGATCGTATTTTTTGACATTGCTATACATACACATGTCAGTAGGTACACAGTAAAGGACATCATTGCACAACTGTTAATTACGTTACAGCTACAGAGGGTATAGTTACGCATGTGTAGAACATACACAAACACATATGTTGCTACAATTACAGGCAGGCATGGGGAATGTATCGGTTAACACGAAGAATTAGGAGATATTCTTTGTTAACAGATATGTAATGTAGGGTAAGTTACAAATTATCGGTCAGTACTACATCTTCGGTCATATAAGAAAAAAACAGTATGAAAATGATTATAATCAGTATCCATGATAATTATAGGTATCATGGATACCAACTAGTATAATAAAATAATTAATATATAAAATAAAATAATAATAATTAAAATAAATAATTATTATATTATTTGTGTTACTGTACCTAATTAATGATATCATTTTAAATAAATAATATAAATGGTCTTTATTAGGCAATACCTACGTAGCTCATGCATTTTTTTTTTATTTAAATAAAGTTTTCTTAATTGTAAAAACTCATACATTGTAAATATTTGTATTTCTAATACATAAATATTGTAAATATTACACATTGCTATCTAATAATAATAAAATTCATATAATAGTTATATACTTATTTCTTATATGATCGAAAATCTGGAGCTGTACAATATTTCATAACTAACCCTTTATCAATATCACATCCAATATTTCTAATTATAGCGTAATTTACATTCCTATTCTAATTCACTGCAACATATTAGTTCCGGTCTGCTGAACAACAACAGGTTCACATCTAATTGTTCTAGATGAAAAATAGACTTACATATTCAATATTCACATTCCTACACACCAATCAATATGTACAACAATGCACAGTTCACATTGCAAAATAGTGCACCCTAATGGACGGCAGCTGTAAAATATGTCAATAGCCAGCTGTAGCATACGCAATATACTCAGCACACCCTATTTACATTCGGGAATACTGCCTGGAATGTTGAAAACTGGAATACAATGGCACATTCCCATAGTGGCCGATAAAAAAATCGCGTGGAACTATTTCATCTTTTGTGATTTGTTTTACGCCACGCGTACATCTATTATGAGCGTGCGAAAGGATATGCCTTACTGTGAAACTGTTCCCGCGCTATTCTCCCTGGCGACACTTGGCACCCTTTGTCTCGCGAAACATGGCACCTGCTTCATTCAGAAAAATAGGTACTCTACCTAGTTTATATTGATATAACTTGTAACAAATGATTTTAAAACAATTTTGATTAGGTAACTACAGTGATTAATACTAAGTAACTACTGATTAATGTTACTGATTAAAATTAGGTAACTATAGGAACTGATTAATATTAGGTAACTATACGGATTAATATTAGGTAACTATACTGATTAATATTAGGTAACTATACTGATTAATATTAGGTAACTATACGGATTAATATTAGGTAACTATACTGATAAATATTAACTAACTACAGATTAATGTTACTGATTAGAATAAGGTAACTATACTGATTAATATTAGCTAACTATACGTATTAATATTAGGTAACTATACTGATTAATATTAGGTAACTTATAATGATTGAAATTAGGTAAAAACTGATTGCAATCTGAAATAACTTTTATAGTTCTATTTATAATCTAGTTATTTTAATAAGTTCAATGTATAATAGTATAACTTTATAAGCAATATTTTGTAAAAAGAAAATTTATTGGCATTGAATTTTGTTTCGTATATTAAGTTATGCTGAATAACTACGTTAAATTAAATATAATGAAAAATGAAAAAAATATTTAGATTATTGTTTTATTCAAAAAAAATTATAACAAAATTAAATTGTATTGTAATAAAAAAAATGATGGTATATAGAATTTTGCAGAATTGTTTCCGACGAAAGACGAAGGCTATAGGGTTTTGAATTAAAGATTAATTACAACTGCATTTTCATTTAATCATTTACCTTCCTAGCTAAATAATCTTTTTACCATTAATTGTAGATTTTTTTTTATACTTTTCTTTAATAAATATCCTTATCCTAATCACCAATTGTAATTTTCGATTAATTAGAAAATATTAAAGATTAAAAACTGAGTTTATTTCTTATTTAAATGGAATTAACAGCAATGACTTGCAATTTCGATCATTGTCAAATTAAATCAAAATCATTACAGTGATGTGAATTACTGTGATTTTCTTATTTTTAATGAAATTTGTATTTGAAGTTGAGTTTAAAGTGTTCTATGGGGACATAGAGTTTTAACATACATAAATTTAATATACATTTTTCATACATAATGTATATGAATATTTATCAATCATATCATCATATTATACATTTTTATGAATATTTTTCATATTTTTGCATATAACAATTACACATTTTATTTATGTGCATTCTCCATACACATTTTCTACCTATTTTAATTCATTTCTACCTACTTACATAGCATCAATTTATTTCTAATTATATTTTTTTTATCTTATATTTACGCTATGTTATTTCATGTTTTTTAGCAACACATTTTAGCGCAAAAAACCTAAACTATCGGAAATATTTCACCGTTATTTTTCTACACGTTATTCAAGGAATGTGTGTTGGTACACAGATACAGCATGTGTTAAGCACACATACACACAATGTTAACACACAGCGGAAAAACATACTTAACTCACAACTATAGGGTGAGTTACGAGTTGTCGGGCGGCAACACATTTTCGATCATATAAGAATTTGGTACAGGTTGTTTTGGTACAGGTTGTTTTAGTATAGGTTGTTTTAGTTCAGGTTGTTTTAGTTCAGGTTGTTTTAGTATAGGTTGTTTTAGTACAGGTTGTTTTAGTATAGGTTGTTTTAGTTCAGGTTGTTTTAGTTCAGGTTGTTTTAGTATAGGTTGTTTTAGTACAGGTTGTTTTAGTACAGGTTGTTTTAGTTCAGGTTGTTTTAGTTCAGGTTGTTTTAGTATAGGTTGTTTTAGTACAGGTTGTTTTAGTATAGGTTGTTTTAGTTCAGGTTGTTTTAGTTCAGGTTGTTTTAGTATAGGTTGTTTTAGTACAGGTTGTTTTAGTATAGGTTGTTTTAGTTCAGGTTGTTTTAGTTCAGGTTGTTTTAGTATAGGTTGTTTTAGTACAGGTTGTTTTAGTACAGGTTGTTTTAGTACAGGTTGTTTTAGTACAGGTTGTTTTGGTACAGGTTGTTTAAGTACAGGTTGTTTTAGTACATGTTGTTTAAGTACAGGTTGTTTTAGTACAGGTTGTTTTGGTACAGGTTGTTTAAGTACAGGTTGTTTTAGTACAGGTTGTTTTAGTACAGGTTGTTTTAGTACAGGTTGTTTTAGTACATGTTGTTTAAGTACAGGTTGTTTTAGTACAGGTTGTTTTGGTACAGGTTGTTTAAGTACAGGTTGTTTTAGTACAGGTTGTTTTAGTACAGGTTGTTTTGTCTGTGTTGTACAGGTTGTTCTGTCTTTGCTGTACAGGTTGTTCTGTCGGTGTTGTACAGGTTGTTCTGTCTGTGCTGTACAGGTTGTTTTGTCTGTGCTGTACAGGTTGTTTTGTCTGTGTTGTACAGGTTGTTCTGTCTGTGTTGTACAGGTTGTTCTGTCTGTGTTGTACAGGTTGTTCTCTCTGTGTTGTACAGAATGTTCTGTCTGTGCTGTACAGGTTGTTCTGTCTGTGTTGTACAGGTTGTTCTGTCTGTGCTGGACAGGTTTTTCTGTCTGTGTTGTACAGGTTGTTCTGTCTGTGTTGTACAGGTTGTTCTGTCTGTGTTGTACAGGTTGTTCTGTCTGTGCTGTACAGGTTGTTCTGTCTGTGTTGTACAGGTTGTTCTGTCTGTGTTGTACAGGTTGTTCTGTCTGTGTTGTACAGGAAGGACGAACTTCTCACCGGACAGGTGTCAGTCGCTCCGATTGTACGCAGGAATGCACCGTTCCTGCCGTCAAACGTTTAAAATTCCTAACGTCTAGAAGACCGTAAGTCAAATTATTCCTGAAAATATTTTAACCCCCCACTGTGTGGTATACCGTATGTGGAACAATTTGAAAAATATAAAAATTAAGACAGGAAATGTAATTTCAGAATATATCTAAACCTGTTCTATGGTCTAAACACATTTTTTCGAAATTGAGATTATGCACTGGTTTTATTTTTCAATTATTTTATTATTTTCTATTTCCCATAGGCCATAGAGATAAAATGTATTATAAAAGTTATTGGTAGGTCATAGAAGATTAAGAGAGGACCGGAATTTTCTTATATGGCCATCCATAACTCTCTCAAAAAAATTGGGTACAAGACATCATAAATTTAAGAACAAATTCAACTGTAAATCATCTTAGATTTTATGGTTATGATTTAAAAACTAAATATCCAATTGGATCACAAATCTAAATTTAGTCATTTAAAATTGCATGTAATTATACTACAAATTCAATTTTATATACATACTGTTAAATTTGAATTACGCGGCGATTTGTCTGAACACTAGATATTTAACATAACTTAAAAACACAACAGTCACCCCTACAAGATTTGATAGAAAACGAATCAATTGTTACTTCGTTTTCTATGCAAGACCAACCGAAAGGCATAACTGAACTAAATTTTACATTTTTATGTATGTTATATAACTTATTTCTTATTACCTTTTTGATTGAAATAAAAATAATAATCAACTAGATATATTAAATTTCTCTAACCTAAATAATGTAATAACTTTTTCTTTCTCTCATTCATATAATTTAATGGTTACTCTTCATTAGGTAAACGCCACTTTAATTTAATCCAGCACATTTACAGTTTATTTCTTATTTAACATCAAATATATGAATAAATAAAGGAGCGTGCCGCCCCCGACCCAGACACCTATGCTAGGTCGTTAAAAAATCATAAAGTGTGCAGTACAACAAATTAGCGGATGCAAAAAATTACAATATATGATTAAATCGGATGAGTGATTGCACACCATATGCTAATTAATATTAAAAATAGAATGATAAGATAGGAATATAAATAATTAAAATAATGGAAAATTATTTTATTATTTAGATTAGTAATTAATTTTAAATAAGTATGTGAATTATAATTTTTAGTTTAATCAAAAAGGTAACGAGAAATAACACAGAAAGATGTAACTGTCAGACTAATGAGACGTCCCTCCATGCAAATAAAGTCAAGTTAAAGTATATTCTCATGTCCAAATCAGATCACTAGCCTATAAGTTAATTCCAGTTATCAATACTTCTTATTGCTTAACCATTTTAAGTGTCTACTTATGTGTGTTGCCTTGATTACGCCACTTTTGGAACAGATATTTGCGAGAGTAATAGTGTCTTTGGTTACATGATGTGTTAGACCCGGAGTGGATATTTATCGCTTTAATATCACCACGTCATTAGAACCAAGAATTTCAAATTAAATTCAAATAAAAATTTCAAACGATAGAATTCAGTTTATGGAACACTTGGCAATTAGTGCCATAAATCTTTTTATAATATTTCTAAAGTCTAATATCCGGAAACCCTACCTACGTAAATTTAGGGTAATTTACCCGAGATATTTAGGGATACTTTTAGATGAAGATATCCTATTTGTTTTGTTTATTTTAGTTTCTAACTTTTTATGTTGTGGTTTTTAAAATATAACTAATAATATCATTAATATGAGCACTTTTTTATTTTGATGTTGTAAAAGTGCTTTCTTTTCCATGATTTGATTCAAATATGACAAATGATGGCTCGCAATGTTATTTTGAGTGGCAAAAATAAAGGCAAAGGACTTGCAGAAAAACAAATTTTATGTGCAGATTGCAATTTGTCAGGTGTGTTCTAAATAATAGATAACATACTGTATTGCTAGTTAAGATGTTTATTAATATTTTTTGAGTAGAGTGGGTGGTTTGAATTTTTGTTTTAGGCTATGGTCACCACTGCAGTCTGCAAAAGATGCTTGAAGTTGTCAAGTTTATCCGGCAACTATTGATTTCCTAGCTAACTAGTAGCTACCTATTGCTATTGAGCAATTGAGGAATTGAAAGTTGTCTCCTGGATTATCTGGTAACAATTTTCTAATTACTTGATTTAATTCCTATGTTTACACAAGTAAAATAGTATGACTCATAAACTCCATTTGCCCAAGTAACCAGAGTGGAATAATAACTCATTTCAGATTGACTAGTAACTCTGTTAGGAATTTAGAAAATTAGAATGAACAAAAATTACTCATTTTAACCCTGAAAAATGCAGAAATCAGTAAATTATTTTATAAATTTCAACTCCGCACCAAGTAAAATAGTATGTCTCATAAACTCGCCATTTGTCTCTCCAGCTCTCTCCAAATTTCAACAAATTCTCTCCAAAATGATCAAATTATCATTAATTCTCTCCAAAATAACATTGTAGCATAGGAGAAAAACAGATAAAACTCGCCATTTGCAATTGAAGGGCTCAAAATAACTGTCACAAACTCGCCATTAAAATGGCGAGTTCGGACATGCTTTATTACTTGGACTCCGCAGTGAAAACTAATGTAAAATAAGTCATTTTAGCTTCACAATTGGGCTTGTTGTGATGATGAACATCACTGATGGGAATGCATGAAGTTAGGAGTAACTCTGTTAGAATTTATGTTTTCCAGTCTGGCCAAGTAATAATGCATGTCCAAACTCGCCATTTTAATGGCGAGTTTGTGACAGTAATTTTGAGCCCTTCAATTGCAAATGGTGTGTTTTATCTATTTTTCACCTATGCTACAATGTTATTTTGGAGAGAATTAATGATAATTTGATCATTTTGGAGAGAATTTGTTGAATTTTGGTGAGAGCTGGAGAGACAAATGGTGAGTTTATGAGACATACTATTTTACTTGGCCATTTGCCAGTTTGTAACCAGTCTGCAGGATTGCAGCCTAGTTCCAGAGAAGGTCTTAGAAGTCGGCATAATAATTATCTGACGTTTCTATGGTCTGCATAATTAGTTATTTCTGTGTAGTCGTCACGTTAAAATAAAGCTAAGTACCTCTACGCCAGTCTGTACCTATTTGGTGCACAAAATTGAAAAATTCCACTGACTTTTTCAAAAAGCTGAAAAAATCCACCATAAATTTCCAGTAATTTGGCTGATCCACCAACATTTTGCTCATTTTCCCACTGAAAATTAATGGCAACATAGGAATAAATAGCTAAAAATCCACAGACTTTGCCAGAATATTATTTTCAATTTCAAGTGGAAAAAATTCCACCGACAACTTGACAAGTCGGTGGAATTTACCACGAAATACAGTCTGGCCTCTACGGTTCTTCTACCTTGAACCTAGTCTTCAAGTTAAAATAAAGCTGGTCTCTAAGTTCCTGTTCTTATCGGTAGTCATCACATCAAAATAGTTTGATAGTTTCGACTATACACTTAGCATCAACAGTATCTAAAAGCTAAGCGGCGCACCACTGTACTTTCTATTAATGATCCTAATGTGAAAATCTGTTATGTAGTTTGTTGTTCTGCACACTTCATGATTGTTTAATGACCTGGCAGGGGGGTTCGGGGGCCGGCACGCCCCCCGATACATCTACCTAACGGTTAACTGATAAGTTTTTATTTACACCTCAGACTGAAAGTTTACAATAGTTACCCAATAAAATTAAAATTAAAGTTTTCTATGATAAATTTTATTTTCTATTCCAAATTAAACATCTCAAAGAATTAAACTGTGTAGTATAAACATTGGATTCAGGTACCGTCAGGCGTCAGACATAAATTTGATACGACAATTACCTATCAAATTCACTCTGTTTATCATTAATATGTATTCAAATAGAATGTACAGTGGTGCGCTGTAATCTGGTGTGCCGCTCAGCTTTTAGATACGTATCCTTAGCATTAAAACAAACTACGGTCCATAGTACCTAGAACACAAACTACGGTCCATAGTGCCTACACAAACTTAGGTCTATAGTACACCCAGTCTGCAGAATATGGAACATTTTTCCAAGACTCTCTGCGGTAGTTTTTGATTGAATTTATAGAAATTGGAGATCTTTGCGGGAGATCTTGAATTAATTCCTATGTTACCATTAATTTAGCTGCGGGAGATTCTGAATCTGCTGCTGAGAGTCAGAGAGTAACTGTCTCTCAAATTAAAGTCTCTGCGGGAGAAGAGACACATTCTGCAGACTGGTAGTACACAAACTACAGTCCATAGAAAAAATTAACCTTTCAATTTTTTACGCTTGACAAGTTAGCTCCATGTTATAAAGTAAGAGTTGATTCAATGCATGCTTTTAGAATCAACTGTGTTCCAATGACCTAACAGGATTTTCAAACCAATCTTGTAGCCAGTCTGTATTTGGTGCACAAAATCCCTCCGACTTTTTCAAAAAGCTGAAAAAATCCACCATAAATTTCCAGTATTTTAGCTGATTCACCAACATTTTCCCAATTTATCCAGTGAAAATTAAGGGTAACATAGGAATAAATAACTGTCAGGAACAATGGCTGTCAGGATGACGCTCTATGAGTAGGTAGGTATATATATCAGACATGTATCGAAACAGTTTGACATGTATCAAACTTGTAAATATAGAAAAAGTGGTAGCTATTCAATGAATATAAGCAGATTATTAAAAATAATGGTTAATCAAGTAAAACTGATACAGAATACCTAATTAACACAAAATACCTTCCTACCATAAGTATAGCTAAATGTTTGAATTTAAGTTTTTCTGTTCTAGACATGTACCAGACAACTGTCTGGAGTCTGGACTTGTACATGTTTAAAAGTATTCACAATTAGCCTAATATTTAAGAAATAATACGATCGGAAAATTTAGATTTAAATTTGATAAATTATAAAGCACTAGTTTATAAACATTACTGTTCGTTTAATTAGTTATTTTGAGTAAATATTTTAAACTGAATGAATGTAGGTACTTAATACTTATGCATATTAGGCTATATAAACGTAGTACCTAGGTAGTTTGTTTCAATAATTCTTTAGTGCATTGGGTAAGCTCCGAATTATCGAACGGTTCCACATTTTTGGTCATGTAAGATAAGAGTATACCTATAGGTAATAATTATTGAACTTTTATTTTAATGTGCATCCAAGATACCTGAAGGTTAGGTATAAATTATAATGAACTATGGATTCCTACCAATTAGAATGAAAGTTAAATAATAATTATCAAGTAGGTTACTGTATGTAACATGGTACGGTGCCGATGGTATACCTAAGTGGTAACTGCCACTAACTGGTAGGTATAAACTATAAGGTTAAACAGGTTATTTAAGAGAGGTTTACCATATATAATACATTCTTGATAATATAATAACACAGATACAGATTTCACATTATATACGGTACTATACCTTGTAAATACCCTTTAAATGGGCCGGCAAATTGGTGGGAAAACATAAGAACATGTTTTGATATTTAGAGCTTGTTCAATCACTTCAGTGACGCTATTATGACGTATGTATTATGATGAACATACCAGTTATAACTTCAGCGCGATTTGATGACGTCACACGGTCATATTGATGCTACGTGATGATGATCACTTAAGACTTTTAGATACGTATACTGTTTAGACCGTTCAGTGTTTATAGCTGACCAAGCTGATTTGCCTAGTGCAGTTATTTTCGTTTTTGACAGTCTTCTGAGGGATTTTGTGTCGGCAATTAATTATGAGGTTGTTTTAGGAAAATTCAAAGTCGGCAATATGATGCAAAGACGAATTTCTGAATTTGATTAATGTCAGCAAGAGCTTGCCGACATTGGACATTCTCTGGAACTAGGGTCTGCAGAAACTGGGAAAGTGTTCGTAGAGATCTCTTATTCTGTTCGTAGCAAAATTAATGTAAATATAGTAATTAAGTCAAAATTGTTCGGAGAGAAAATCCCAAATATCTCCCAGATTCTGCAGACTGGGCTTTGTAATTGGTATTTGGTGCACTCCAGTTTGAAAAGTAGAGCAGGATTTGTGGATTAATCCTGCGCCCACAGTCTATTTAATTCCTATGTTCCCATGTTATTTGCTGTGCCCAAATCCCAATTTCTGTAAAAAAATCCTGAGTCTGAGGAGACCTTCATTTCAGACTGGGGTGCACTGAACTCCTCTGATTTTTTCAAAAATCTGAGAAATAGCTGCCAACATTTTTCATCAATTTGTCTAGTCCTCCAACATTTCTCCAGTTTCCCCTCCAAAAATTAACGGTAATTTTGAAATTTATAGCTGAATATCCTCCAACATTGCAGGATTTTTTTTATTAGAGAAATTGAATATCTCCCGACATATCATTGGAATTTACCACCAAATACAATCTGGTGACCATTCGTCCCTCCATGTTCGTAGCAAAATTAATGTAAATATAGGGATTAATTCAGAAGTGTTTGTAGCAAAATTTATGTAAACATAAGAAATAATTCAAAATTGCTCGGAGAGAATATCCCATATTCTGCAGACTGGCAAAAATTAATGGTAACATAGGAATAAATAGCCCAGTCTGCAGAAACTGGTAATTGTTAAAGTGTTTGTAGATCTCTTTTTCTTTCTTAGTATGTAGCAAAATTAATGTAATTATATATAGGAGTTAATTCAAAATTGTTCGGAGAGAATTTCCCAAATATCTCCCATATTCTGCCGACTGGTAAATAGCTAAAAATCCACTGACAGTGACTTTGCCAGAATATTATTTTCAGAGGAGCCACTCTGGAAAATATCTTAAGCTGACAGATGAATTTTAGAGGCTAAATGCTGCGCCAGGGTGGAAAAATAACTCTTCTGATTGACTAGAAACTCTCCCTAAAGACAACGACAGAAACTTCACATTATTTCTTTTATCTATGTAAAAATATTTTAAAAATTTATGTTATATATTTTATAATATTTGAAAAAGTTGAACTCTGCATGCTATACGCCACGGTCTATAGGTATATGGTACCTACATGCTTTACTAATACTAAGCAGGATTAATGACGTTTATCAATATCATTAATAAACTCCGTGAACTTCGGTTCAGTATTCATGAGTAACTCTGTTAGAATTTGTGTTTTCCACCTTGGAATTGCTGCGGATTAGACAGTTCACATTAATTTATTACTGTATTTTAAGGTTTGCTAAACTCCAACAGAGTAATTAATTCATCAAAAAGGACCACTTTTTCCAGAGTAGCAGAGGAGAAAATTTTAAATTTCCACCGACAAGTCAGTGGAAAACTGAAAATTACCATGAATTATGAAATACAGTCTGGCATGTAATAGGAACTAATTAGAAATTTGTAGCCGGATAATTCAGGTGATTAATTTCAAGGCCTCGATAGTAGCCGGATAAACTTCGCAACTTCATGCATCTTTTGCAGACCCATGTTTCAGAGGCTGGAAAATTATAAGCCATTTTTTAGTACAAAATTCACAACTTTTGAGCCAAGCCATTTGGCTCATTTTTTGAAGATTTCAAGCCAAAATTAACATGGGAACATAGGAATTAAATAAAAAATTTAAGCCAATTAATCATATCTGAGTTTTGACCTTTTGAAATCTAATCCAATTAATTGGCTTCAACTGACATTCTCTGTAACATGGTTGCAGACTGCCGACTGGTTGAGATATAGCACAATTAAGTTTCTGATAGGTTAAGTTAAGTTTGGGAGTCTGGAAATTGGAAAGGTATATTTGCAGTTTATTTAACTACCCCCTGCCCAGTCTGTATTTGGTGCACAAACTCCCACTGTCTTTTTCAAAAAGTTGGAAAAATCCAATAACAATTTCCAGTATCCTATTTATCCTCAAATTAATTGTAACAGGAATAAATATATAAAATCCACCGACTTTGAAGGAATATTATTTTCATAGGAGAAAAAAAAATCCACCGATAAGTTGGTGGAATTTACCATGAAATACAGTCTGACCTCCTGCCACTTGCCAGATCATTTAACAATCATGATGTGTGCAGTGCGTGCGCCCAGTCTACAAAAGATGCATGAAGTTGTGAATTTTATCTGCAGACTATTAAGGCCTTGAAATTAGTCTCCTGAATTATATGGTGACAATCTTCTAATTAATTCCTATGCTTACATGTAATTATTTAAGAGTAATCTGAATTTTGAGATTTTTAGCCATTTTGGAGAGAAATTTGGAGATCTTTGGAGTGAAATTGCCCCAAAAAGTAAATGTCTGGAGACTGATTGTTCATGCGACAAACTAGCGGATACAGTGCATCTTTCAAAGTGTGGCAGGAAAGTTGCCAGTTTAGTGAGAAAATGGATCCAGGTCGCCACATTTAATACACTTTAAAGAAGATTCTTGACTTCCTAGTGGAGATTTTACACTTGAAAACATCATCATGCTTCATGTATGATGTCTGATGCATGTGTATCACTTGAGACTATTTAAGAAGTGATTTACTTGTTATTTACAGGTTTTTCAACTTGTTTAACCCCTCAAAAGTAGCCAATATATTGGCGACTTTGTCCATACTTTATGACATGGGATACAGTGAACTACATAAATGGTTTCATAGCACAAAGATTTCATGTAACAAAAATAGGAAAAGTCTTGTGTTTTCTACAAGCTTTATGATATTACTACTGGGAACTTAGTTGCACTATATCTCGAAAACAAAGCATTTCCACAACAAATGGCATTAGTGAAAAATGTTTTAAAATTGCTTTTTTACCTATATTAAGTGTCAAAATATTGAAAATCGGAGGCGGACCTAAAGCACAAATTTACCCATAAAATCTCTCCAAATTAACATTGTAGCATGGGAGTAAGTTAGATATTTCTTGCATTTGCAATTGAAATGCTCAAAATAGCTGTCACAAACTCGCCATTAAAATGGTGAGTTTGGACGTGCTTTATTATCTGGACGTACCAGACTGTAATTACCTTCAAAGGATGCGGGAAGGTCATATTTTAGCCATAGTATATTTATTTATTTATTTATCATCTTGTTATTCGCTTAACTGAAAAAGTTCAACCAAATTGCCTGAAATTTGGTGAAACGATTGGTCCATGTCTAGTAATCTGCTGGTAGAATTTTGGGAGTGGCCCACGTCAAAGGTCAAATTTATGATCTGTTAAAACTCAAAAAGCATTGAACTAACCATAGTGCATGAAACTTGGTTTTCCTGTCTTGGTTGGACGGGAACAATTTGTTTAATTTTGGGAGCGATCGGGCCAATGGTCAAAGAACAAGGTCAAGGCCATTTGTAACACAATAACAAGCTGGTAAAACGCATGACCAGAGACTGTGCGCGTCAAAAATCTATGATGTTTTTTGAGGGATAATGTATCTGCAAGATTTTGGAAGCTATTTCGGTATTTCCTAATTAATTCATATGTCTACATGTAATCTATTATTAATGGAGACATTTGGGAGAATTTTCATTATTATTATTCATTTAAATTTTCCATTTGTTAACTGTGTGTCAGTTAAAGCAAATCAATTGGCTTACAAAATTACATATAAAACTATCAAAACTCAGATATTGGCTTAAAATAGTAAATTAATTCCTATGTTTGGATGTTTCTTGATATGTTAATTGTAGCTTGAAAATTTAAATTTTCAAAAATATGCCAAAATTGGCTTAGGCCTTGGCTCAGATTTTTTGTGAAATTTTGGCTCAAAATTGTCTTACAGTTTATCTGCCTCTGAAAGATAGGTCATTTTGGAGAAAGATTAGAAAATTGTTTGGAGACTAATTGTCCTTAAAATATAATTTTGTTGACATATAGGAAATACTTTTCACTTTGCAGGCTAGTCCATAAAGCAACAAAAGCATGTTCCTAACGCTAATTATCTTTTACAACAGATCCAGAGTGGGCTAGCATCAACCGAGGCATTTTGGTTTGCAAAGGCTGCTGCTCCGTTCACAGGTCTCTTGGACGTCATGTCTCGCAAATAAAGCTCTGCAGTGACAAGGACTGGCATCCCAACACTTGGAGTGTAAGTTACACCTTAAATTAATTTCATGATATGCCAAACTGAATGTTCATTATCAGCTGTGTCAAAAAGAATAGGTTATCAATTTGATAGAAAATTATATACAGATCATGAGAATTGTATAGCTGCTCAACTTATTTTAATGTATTTTCATTAACTAGCTATTTAAATATGGAATCTTATAATTATAAGATTGGAAAAAGGAACCAATAGAAAATGAGAGTTGTCTACATTTTCTTTTCAGCTGGTATGTGCCTTGAGTTCTGGAGGTGCCAATAGTGTGTGGGAGCACACTCTGTTGGATCCAGGTCTGAAGAATGCCGCAAAGAAGAAACCTCATTTCTCAGACCCTGTGCAGTGAGTTAGAAATCTGCTTTTGCTATAGAAGAAGACTAAACTTCTGAATGAAATGTTATTCAACTCTATTTCTTCCATCCATTAGGTTATTCTAATTTATCAAATCACTCTTGATATTTAACAGAAATTTAGTTTAACTAGGTACTCATACAATATGTCTGAATGATGTTTTAAGTGATTAATTTTAATTTATTCAACTTAGCAGATTATAATTGGATATATTATATATTTAAATTCTTCTTCCTGATTATTGAAGCACATCTATAAGAATGTAGATATCGAAATACTATCAAAAGTTTTTATTTGCCTAACGTACCAAAAATAAACCTTTCTTACATTCACTATCTACTTTTCAGCCCAACGAAGGCTGATTTCATTAGAGCAAAGCACCAAAGTCTGTCGTACATAGTGCAGCCAGCACCTCTCGATGAGAGGCCCCTGTCAGCCGATGCCTCAGGTGATGACAGTGAGAGACTGGAAGATGAGGCCAGTCAGGAACTGCACTCTAGTGTCAGGACTGCCAACCTAGAAACTAGTTTGCGACTGTTGTCTCAGGGTGCAAACCCTAACTATTTCCATAAGGTGTGTGGAAAATGACTCACTCATTTAGGTATTATGAATTATGATTATCAAGATTGATCTCTACTGTTCCAGATTATTCAAAATCTTAAAACAATTTATAGTTCTCGTGTTCGTATTTTTAGTCAATGAATCAGAGTGAAAACTGGTTTGATGATTGATGAAGGATTCGATTGAAAGGATTCATCCTCTACAGGATATCCTTTTATCAAGAGGTTATTTAAACTTGCTGACCCTTTGTCCTGATGATGAATGAAAATTTTTCAATTTGAAGGCTTTGAGCCAGAAAAATTTCATTAAGTTTAAATAACCTCTTGATAGGCTAAATGAAGGATTAATAAACCATTATATATATTGATAATTTTCAATATTGATCTTGATGATTATCGATTATTGATCAATAGCTATTAGCTATTTACTTTCAGCTAAGTAGACGTGTAACAAAATGAAATATCGTTTGTTGTAGAGTAGCTTCCATTCTAATCCAACACGCATTCTACTTTGGTAGCTACAACAAAATGAAAATATGTTTGAAGGTGTAAGGAACTGCTTTCTCTTTTGTTCTTGTAAAATATTATCTTTTTGTGAAATTTAAATTTTTCTAGACTTATTTTCTTCACTGTAGGTTTAAAACTTTTAAGATACCTTACATTTAGTTTATAAGGTAAGTTAAGAGTTATAAGATTGCTCAACATTTTCAGGAACATAGGAAAAATATAATAGTTATTGTTTTACATTTATTTAATATCTTGTGTCTGATGATGTGTAACTGTCCGATAACTCCTCACTTACCCTGCTCACCTATGACCATTTTGTCACAGGGCCGAGGCAACTACCCCCTCCATGTAGCTGCTGCAGCTGGGCAAATAGAACAGGTGGAGCTGATGCTGTCCTATGGGGCACTGCCTCAGTGTGTGGACACCAATGGCAACACTGCTGCACATGTAGCAAGGTGAAACTAACTTTCTTTGATCCAATAGAGAAAAAAAAATCAATTATAAGAATTAGGTTTAAATTTTTTTTATTTAGAAATAGAAAGAAATAACGATAATGACATGAATTGAAATATTTTAAATTATAATTTAGCCACGAAGCACCCCTAATTTTTATCAATCTGGTAATTGGAAAAAAGTACTCTACACATCGGTCACAAAAATATATTGATTAGCTAGTTAACTATTATCTTTTCAAATTCATCAAGTTATTTATGAAGACCAAAGTTAAGCAAATAGTATGATTAAGGAGCAGAATAACTGAAACAGCTCTTTTGAATCATATTGTTACTATAACTTCCGATAGCTAATATTTCAAATATAAACTGCGTCCATCGCTTTAATGCAGATCACTATTTTGTGAATAATTTTAATAATATTGATCGTACAGTAGTGAAACTTTGGTCACTGGAAGAATGCTTCTATCTTAGTATCTTGCTGAAATATTTTTTCAATCCATGAGAAAATTGGAAATTTATGAACGTTTATGTATTTTGAAGGCATTTTAACTGTCCATCGCTTTATTGCAGCTCTGTGAAAAGGCCAAAAAATGGGCGATTAACTTCTACCGAGAGGGTAAAAATTGTAGCAGGTCCTGCAGAAGGGATGACTCTTATATATTTAGCAAATGAATTTGGGAGGGATAAGAGAAACATAGTTTCTTTTGTGGAAGATCCCGACACCAACCCAAGGAGAGATGAGGGTACGAGGAGAAGATTTTTCCCCTCGAAATATGCGAAAATTACCCAGGCAGGTTATAAGGCAGCCAAATAACACTAGTGCCTCCATTTTCGACAAGGCTGTGATTAGTTATTCGTCCAAACAGTGTCTTAAATGAGACGACAAGGAACGTGGAGCCCATTTCCAGATCTCCTATGGACAAGTCCCATAAGAAAAAGGCATTATATTTACACAGAAATACATGAAAACAAACTTCCTACCTGTTCCTTTAACAGATGAGGAAAGAGCCACCCTTTATTGTCTGGATGGATGGGTTAAAGTTTGGATCCTACTGGAGCTGTTTATTCACACTGGTTTCGTCGTCAACAAGGAGGCGGTGGCTTTATGTTTTAAGTGGGCATCATTGGTGAAACGTTAATTGGCCCTTTCCGAGTACCAGAGGGTGTAAACCTAACAATCCAATCCTACATTGCCTCTTTTGTTGAGTACTTGTTCCCTTGGCCAAATAGTTAGCAATTATCTCGTTGGCAAAAGATGATTTTCTTGCATTACTACGCACAATCTCATGCTTGAAGTGTTACAACTTCTTTCCTGACATCACTGGGCATCAATTGAGAGACTCTCATGACTTGATTGCCTTGTTCTCTGGTCTTAAGCCCCATTGAGCATTTTCTGACCGTTCCATTTGAGACATTACATCGGGACTGTTTGGACGTAAGACCAATGACAGCCTTGTCAAAAATGGAGGCACTAGTATCATTTAGCTGCCTTATGACTTGCCTGCGTATTTTTCGCATATTTCGAGGGGAATTCTTTTTCTCGTACCCTCATCTCTCCTTGGGTTTGTGTCGGGATTTTACACAAAAGAAACTATTGTTCTCTTAACCCTTCCAAGTTATAAAGCTAAATATAGAAGAGTTCTCCCTTCTGCAGGACCTGCTACAATTTTTATCCTCTCGGTAGAAGTTAATCGTCCATTTGTTGGCCTTTTTACAGAGCTGCAATAAAGCGATGGACAGTTAAAATGCCTTCAAAATACATAAATGTTCATAACTTTCCAATTTTCTCATGGATTCAAAATATATTATAGAGAGATACTAACATAGAAGCAATCTTCCAGTGACCAAAGTTTCACTACTGTACGATCAATATTATTAAAATTATTCACAAAATAGTGATCTGCAATAAAGCGATGGACGCAGTTTACATACAAATTATATCTGCAGTTTTTATCACGAATTCACGATAATAGGGGCTGTTTGTTGGAATTTTTTCTGTGGTTGTTAACTTTTATGGTCATACTGGTAAATTATAAATTTAAATGTCATGCTTTGAAATTATAAGTTGAAATGTTGATATATTTGATCATACGTTAGCTATATTATATGATCGTAAATCTTCAGACCATCTGAAATATATTATTGAATAAATTTCAAATATAACAATTTATTCAAATGTAATGGCAGAATAGAGAGGTTAAATCAAATGTAAATTCAAACTATCTTTTTACGTAAACCTAATTATAATTAGTTGCTACAATATTAGGTTAGAACAGTGGTTCTTAAAACTTTATTGAAGGTACCGAACACCATTTATTCTCTAATCTCTACATGTCATACTTCGTGGTTAGAACAATAAAAATCTTCAAAATCAGATCATATGTGTATATAACTAGTGCACAAAATTTATCCCAGGATGAATACGATTTTTATCCCAGGACGAGCAAAAGTGGCCAATATGAGAACTTTATTTACCTTTTTTTAATTTTGTTAAAAATTGCACTAAAGAAAATTCACTACCCTTAGCTAATGTTCATTGCTCAGCTAACTTCTTTTAAGTTTTTCAATTTGCAAAATTTTTCAATGTCTATTGCATTTATTTTTTCAAAATATCAAAAAATTTGAATTTTGCATTTAGTTAGCTACATAATTTTAAGTCTTCAAAGATCAACTCCTTCATTCTTGTTTTCTTATCCCAACCTCTGGATTATTTCTCAATATTTTTCTCTCTGTCTTCAGTTCCTCGGGTTACCCAGACTTGGCAAACCGGCTTCACGAAGTTCAGTACGAGGTTCTGAACAGACTGGTTAGGTACCTCAATGATCAGTACACCAACACACCACCCCACTCTACTCCGTACAGTGGTGAGACTGGATGAATATTTTAGTGCCCACACACTAGCGTCTTTCAACCTGCGTCAATTATCGCATGACCCTAAAATATCAATATCCTTCGAATGTGGGCACACATGCGTTATTTGGACGCACGTTGAAATAAGGACAATTCTGGACGCTCGTGTGCTGCGCCCTTATACCTGTACTAAATCTTGAGCAATGACGTTGGTAGAATGGACACAAGTGACAATAACATTTTAATTTTACTTCAGCTCTCAATTTATATTCATTCTTGAATACAATATTTATATTAGTTAATTCAAAGTTGGCTGCACATTTTTGCGGGTCACCCTGTACATTATCTGACATTTCTAGCTTTTATTATTTTGAAATGGAGAGTAAAATATAAAATATTCCATAGCTACGTAGGAAGCTAGTATATAACTACACATTACTTTTTTTCTTTTCCATTTGAAATTTACTCATTAAAGGTATAGACTACCTAATTCACCAATTAGGTATTTACTATGTATCTATTAATAATTAGTGTAAAAATGTATAAATAAATAAATAGATTCAATTTTCTCATGGCGATTATCTGAAAACTATAGTAGCTAAATACTAAATAGTTGATGGAAAATGTAACTAGTGGCTACCTATTTCTAAGTTTAGCTAGTAGTTGTTACTTAAGTATCTGCTGCTTTAACCAGTTGCCCCTAGTTCTGACCAGTTGCCCCTAGTTCTGACCAGTTGCCCCTAGTTCTGACCAGTTGCCCCTAGTTCTGACCAGTTGCCCCCTAGTTCTGACCAGTTGCCCCTAGTTCTGACCAGTTGCCCCTAGTTCTAACCAGTTGCCCCTAGTTCTAACCAGTTGCCCCTAGTTCTAACAAGTTGCCCCTAGTTCTAACCAGTTGCCCCTAGTTCTAACCAGTTGCCCCTAGTTCTAACCAGTTGCCCCTAGTTCTAACAAGTTGCCCCTAGTTCTAACCAGTTGCCCCTAGTTCTAACCAGTTGCCCCTAGTTCTAACCAGTTGCCCCTAGTTCTAACCAGTTGCCCCTAGTTCTGACCAGTTGCCCCTAGTTCTGACCAGTTGCCCCTAGTTCTAACCAGTTGCCCCTAGTTCTGACCAGTTGCCCCTAGTTCTGACCAGTTGCCTCTAGTTCTGACCAGTTGCCTCTAGTTCTGACCAGTTGCCCCTAGTTCTGACCAGTTGCCCCTAGTTCTGACCAGTTGCCCCTAGTTCTGACCAGTTGCCCCTAGTTCTGACCAGTTGCCCCTAGTTCTGACCAGTTGCCTCTAGTTCTAACCAGTTGCCCCTACTTCTGACCAGTTGCCCCTACTTCTGACCAGTTGCCCCTACTTCTGACCAGTTGCCCCTACTTCTGACCAGTTGCCCCTACTTCTGACCAGTTGCCCCTACTTCTGACCAGTTGCCTCTAGTTCTAACCAGTTGCCTCTAGTTCTGACCAGTTGCCCCTAGTTCTGACCAGTTGCCCCTAGTTCTGATCAGTTGCCCCTAGTTCTGACCAGTTGCCCCTAGTTCTAACCAGTTGCCCCTAGTTCTAACCAGTTGCCCCTAGTTCTAACCAGTTGCCCCTAGTTCTAACAAGTTGCCCCTAGTTCTAACCAGTTGCCCCTAGTTCTAACCAGTTGCCCCTAGTTCTAACCAGTTGCCCCTAGTTCTGACCAGTTGCCCCTAGTTCTGACCAGTTGCCCCTAGTTCTGACCAGTTGCCCCTAGTTCTAACCAGTTGCCCCTAGTTCTGACCAGTTGCCCCTAGTTCTGACCAGTTGCCTCTAGTTCTGACCAGTTGCCTCTAGTTCTGACCAGTTGCCCCTAGTTCTGACCAGTTGCCCCTAGTTCTGACCAGTTGCCCCTAGTTCTGACCAGTTGCCCCTAGTTCTGACCAGTTGCCCCTAGTTCTGACCAGTTGCCCCTAGTTCTGACCAGTTGCCTCTACTTCTGACCAGTTGCCCCTACTTCTGACCAGTTGCCCCTACTTCTGACCAGTTGCCCCTACTTCTGACCAGTTGCCTCTAGTTCTAACCAGTTGCCTCTAGTTCTGACCAGTTGCCCCTAGTTCTGACCAGTTGCCCCTAGTTCTGACCAGTTGCCTCTAGTTCTAACCAGTTGCTCCTACTTCTGACCAGTTGCCCCTAGTTCTGACCAGTTGCCCCTAGTTCTGACCAGTTGCCCCTAGTTCTGACCAGTTGCCCCTAGTTCTGACCAGTTGCCCCTAGTTCTGACCAGTTGCCCCTAGTTCTGACCAGTTGCCTCTAGTTCTGACCAGTTGCCTCTAGTTCTGACCAGTTGCCCCTACTTCTGACCAGTTGCCCCTACTTCTGACCAGTTGCCCCTAGTTCTGACCAGTTGCCCCTAGTTCTGACCAGTTGCCCCTAGTTCTGACCAGTTGCCCCTAGTTCTGACCAGTTGCCCCTAGTTCTGACCAGTTGCCCCTAGTTCTGACCAGTTGCCCCTAGTTCTAACCAGTTGCCCCTAGTTCTGACCAGTTGCCCCTAGTTCTGACCAGTTGCCCCTAGTTCTGACCAGTTGCCCCTAGTTCTGACCAGTTGCCCCTAGTTCTGACCAGTTGCCCCTAGTTCTGACCAGTTGCCCCTAGTTCTGACCAGTTGCCCCTAGTTCTGACCAGTTGCCCCTAGTTCTGACCAGTTGCCCCTAGTTCTGACCAGTTGCCCCTAGTTCTGACCAGTTGCCCCTAGTTCTGACCAGTTGCCCCTAGTTCTGACCAGTTGCCCCTAGTTCTGACTAGTTGCCCCTAGTTCTGACCAGTTGCCCCTAGTTCTGACCAGTTGCCCCTAGTTCTGACCAGTTGCCCCTAGTTCTAACCAGTTGCCCCTAGTTCTAACCAGTTGCCCCTAGTTCTAACCAGTTGCCCCTAGTTCTAACCAGTTGCCCCTAGTTCTAACCAGTTGCCCCTAGTTCTAACCAGTTGCCCCTAGTTCTAACCAGTTGCCCCTAGTTCTAACCAGTTGCCCCTAGTTCTAACCAGTTGCCCCTAGTTCTAACCAGTTGCCCCTAGTTCTAACCAGTTGCCCCTAGTTCTAACCAGTTGCCCCTAGTTCTGAACAGTTTCCTCTAGTTCTAACCAGTTGCCCTGTTTCAGAGTACTGCACAGTTCCTGACGGTGGTTCTGATAGCATGTTCCTGTCGCCACAACTGTTGGGTGTGTACCAGAGTTCCAGTGAGCAAAGCAGGAAGGCAAGGAGTAAACTCATCAGCATGCCCTGTGTTTTACTTGAAGAACTAGCAGCAGATCTCTATGATGAGGTGGGTAATGCTCTACTAGGAATGAGTGGTGGCTGGTAGCTATATTCCCCCCAGGTAAATTCTAAATACATTATTCATCAACGGTTTGGTTGAATCCACCCCAATGAGTTTCAATAGTGACAAAATGTAAACTTTACTGAATTTAGCTGGGTGGAATGTAGCTACCTAGAATGAAGTGAACCAGTGCCTTGACTGATAACTAGCTACAGTGTAAAGAGTTTTATAAATAGTTGAGATGAAGTCCAGCTCAATACTAAGGGTATGATTGTTGTGTTGTGCATCATTTCACCTATAACTTCATCAGTTCTTTACCGATTCACTTTTTTGTGTAAATTTGAAAAAAATTAAAACTTCACCACCATTCCTCTTTTGTGACAGGTTGACAGGCGAGAGCTGGAGAAGCAGTCCTCTCTCACTATACAGTCTACCCGGACAGTCTCTCAGTCTGCTGATTTGTGTACTGTCCCTTTTCTGCCAGTTAACCCCTTACTCTCATCCACCAGAAACCAGGCCAGACAGAAACTCGCCAGGTATGGAATTAAAAAAGAATACTGTCAAGCTCATTTTCAAAGAAATAACTACTGTCATTCATTTATTTAAAATACTGTGAAGTTCATTTTTTTAAATACTGTGAAGTTCATTTTTTTAAATACTGTGAAGTTCATTTATTTTAAATACTGTGAAGTTCATTTATTTTAAATACTGTGAAGTTTATTTATTTTAAATACTGTGAAGTTCATTTATTTTAAATACTGTGAAGTTCATTTATTTTAAATACTGTGAAGTTCATTTTTTTAAATACTGTGAAGTTCATTTATTTTAAATACTGTGAATTTCATTTTTTTAAATACTGTGAAGTTCATTTTTTTAAATACTGTGAAGTTCATTTTTTTAAATACTGTGAAGTTCATTTTTTTAAATACTGTGAAGTTCATTTTTTTTTAATACTGTGAAGTTCATTTATTTTAAATACTGTGAAGTTCATTTTTTTAAATACTGTGAAGTTCATTTATTTTAAATACTGTGAAGTTCATTTTTTTAAATACTGTGAAGTTCATTTTTTTAAATACTGTGAAGTTCATTTATTTTAAATACTGTGAAGTTCATTTTTTTAAATACTGTGAAGTTCATTTTTTTAAATACTGTGAAGTTCATTTTTTTAAGTACTGATGTTTATTTTAAAATAATTCACTGAGAAGGCCATTTTTTGCCCAAAAAAAATCCTTTTCAAAAAAAATTTGGAGGAAATTAGCTACAAATTTTATTGTCAGTACAATATGTAATTGTTAACAAATTCATATTAAATCTAAACAAAGATTTTATCCACACTAGCTACTTCTACTCTTGAAGTGGAAATGACACCAATGGTACACTCGTTACATTAATGGGACAGTCTCCCTCAAATTTGAAATAATCTAATTATTTTTTATTGCTTAAAATGATGTATTATAGTCTCCCGAATAACGTGTTGAAAATATTCAGTAAATTGGCTCTCATGAAAAATTCCTTTTTCGACTTCAAAAGGCATCAATTCATACAGTTTTCGAACTAGAGAAATGGAGTTTGTTTTTCTTCATACATTTTTTTCAAATTTCTCAATGTGTGAGGAGGTATAGTGATATATATGATAAAAATCAATGTTTTTGGGAAAACAATTCTCTTACAATATTTCTTAGACGAACTTGAAAAAAATTAGCACAGTAACTTCGTAGACAACGAAATTCTGAACAAGATGAAACCAACATCATGTATTTAGCTCAAAAATTGTGTGAGTTGATGGCTTCTGACAGTACTCCACTATTTTTTTTTGCTGGAAGGTGAAGGGGGGCAAAGCTGTCAAGAAAATCTTAAATAAAAAAATACTCTATTTGAATAGTTGCATCAACCCTTAAAATTTGTATATTAGTTAATAAACTTTTTTTATTTTTAGGGAGACGGTCCTGTTAAAGGTTTAAATTATTTACTTTAGTTCATTGGTTTCATTTCAGAATAAAGAAAGATGTCGTTTATATTTATGTTTTTCTAAATTTCTTTATCAAAATATAGTCAAGAACAAATTACCTAAAAAATGTTCAACAAGAAAGGTTATGTGCTCTTTGTAACCTCTTTTCATTTTGATTATTTGTTTTGCATCTTTTTGAACTAAATAGTTGAAGGAGCTACTTTTGTTCAGGTTGAAGGAGACAGAGTTCTGTTCGCTGATAGTTGATTTGCTGGTAGAGGCACGAAGAAGAGCAGCTATAACCTCTAAACCCCCTTCTATTGCCGGTAAGAAAACCACTAACTAGGGTAGGTTACAAGTTATTGGACGGTTTCACATTATCAATCATATAAAATAAAGTACCATAATTGAGATCCATTATATCTCTGAAAGTAGCATGGATGTTAAAATAATGAGTTTAATGTTGAAAAATAATGATATTATAATTTTTTCTCGTATGATCGATAAGGTGGAACCGTTCGATAACTTGGAACCTGCTCTATATTAACCCCACATCTGCTTCGGAAATATTCTGAATCCGGGTTTAGTTTTTGACTCATTCTCAGTAGTGTCTATTGAACTACTTTGATCTGTTTTCTGAGTTAAAGTTGTTGACTAGTAGATAGAATACTAATCTCTATGTCCTTTATTAGTAAGATTCTGATTGTTCATAGGGTAAGTTCATGGTTATTAGACGGTTCCACTTTTCCGAACATACAAGATAAAAGTAGCTATATAATGGTAGTCAAATAATAATCATGATCGGAAAGGTGAAACCATCCGACAACTCATAACTTACCCAAGTATCCTTTTGATTGTTTTTACAGATAATTTGTTTCACGTAAATAGCTTGTTTTTGATTGTGTAGTTGTGATCTAAGCATGATTCTGAAAACCTTCATCATGTCTTTGCTTCAATTTGACTTCTCAACTAGTGTCAGTGTTTAACCCTGTACGACTGACATCAATGAACTCGTCACCTTATTTGCTATGTTTTTATATAGTGTATGAATGTTCTTCACTGTAAGAGTTCATCTCTAATGGAATATTATTTGTATTGACTGTATACAGCTAGATATTCTATCAATGCTCTTCACCGTAAGAGTTCATCCCTAGTAGAATATTATTTGTATATTCTTGCAGAGACGAATAACTTTGCTATTCAGAATTCGGTCGTATAGGGTTAATGACACCAATGTGATTTAACCAGCTTTCCTAATGTAACTATTAAATAATTGACCAATTCTTTGGATTCAAGAATCCATTGTCGAACTACACGAAATGGACCAGACGAGCCAAAATACGCCAGCACTTCCACCAAAACAGTCCCCTTCCTTTTTCTTACACAAGTCCACTAACTCTACCTCTGATAGTCCCTTTCCTATCCACCATATAAACATGGAGCAAAGTTCTAAACTAACCTCTAGTGACAATATGCCTCTTAGTCTAGAAGATCTACTGCTTGAATGTTCTACAGAGCTTACTAACATGGAAGATAGTTTCACTTCCTATCGGGATGATGGTTCCAATGTTCCTAATGCGCCTCGCAACTCTCAGTACAGCATTCCTAATATATCTGGTGTGAATGCAATGTCCATGGATTCTTTAAATTGTGGTGAAGTGCTAAAACCTAGTCCTGCCGACCTGTACCTGCCTCTGAGTGATGTGGCCAGCAGTGGTGTCAACTCTGCTGATGCAACTCCCTCCAGCTTTTTTCTTGGTAGTGAGAAGGAGGGAATATATCCTCCTTTATCTCCAGAATCTCAATGTAGTGTCTATCACAACCTTAACAGTGAAACGGATGGTATAAACCCACCTTTGAGCCCACTAGGTTCTACCTATTCCAATACTAGAAATTCGAAAACGGATTTCTTTCTATCTCGCCAATCATCTTGTTCAGACGCTGTGTTAGGTAGAATTCCTAGCGGGATAAATCCACCCCTCACTCCTCAAGCTTCAACAGTAGATTACTATTCTAGTACATACATACCTTTAAGCAGTACCAAGAGTGGTAGTGGTCTTGAGCCCCTTACCGAAAGGGTCCACAGTGGGATAAACCCTCCGTTGAGTCTACAAGGGTCTACAGCAGACTATGCACCTCTTGGCAGTTTGAAGAGTGGGATACATCCCTCTCTTTCAGAGCATGGGGGATCACATGCTACATTGGGCACTTCCATGTACAGTGAAGTAGCAAACCACTTGCAGAAAATGACTAAGGAGCATCGGGAAGACTCTATGTACCGTTCGTATGACACTGTAAACATATCATCCGATGAAGAAGAAACCAAGTCGTTAGACGAGGGACAAGTTGGAGACTCTGATGACAGCGATGGGAGCACCAAGCAGACAGCTTTTTCATCCCAAAAGAAATTCAAGAAAGAGAACAGAAGCATGAGAAAAAGAATCAAAGATGGTATAGGCAAGATGACTGGTAGTAACAAGAAAGATAGTATTAGTAGTGACAGTAATGTTTCAAGCGATGATAACAGTTCTGGTACTTGTGTTGGTAGCATTTCATCAGGAACTAACAAATCTGACGCTACAAAGAATCTTTTCGCTGCTCAACTTTCGCGGTCTTTGAAACAGAAACTGTTGAGTGGAAAACGCAGCAAGAGGAATGATAAGTTTAAAGAGTACAGGAGAAGTGATTGCAGCAGTGCCACCATCTCTCTCGCTGAAGCTAAAGCCAAAAGCAGAAGTCTGCCGTCCAAGAACTGCAACCTCGCTGTCATTCCCCCTAAAAGCGACAGTGTGAAGAGCTCCAAGTCTCGCTTTGTCAGAACTCTTACAATGCCACTTAAACTTGCCTCTCAGAAAAGACAGAGCACAGCACGGCTGCTAAAGTCCAGATCTCAGCCTGCTACACCTGAAATAACAAGGCGCCACAAAGTTCTACAAAGCTACACACGTCCTCAAACTAACTCCAACTACATCTCCAGCTCAGGAAGTTTCAGCGGCCCTTCAAATATTAACCTCATTCGCGATCCACTGAGCGTGAACAACTCGGCAGGATCGGTCAGATCACTTTTCAGCTCTAAGGAAAAGCGCAACTCTATCAAGCACATCAGCAAACCAATTCACGTTACTGATCCATCAAATTTCCAGCGTCTGACTTCTTCAACCAGGTCATTGATGACAAATCGAGACAAAAACTACCATGCAAAACTCTCCCCTACAACTGATAGCAAACCACCAATAGCCAACAAACTATCATTTCATAATGAACTACCAATCTCAGTGCCAAGAGACAGTTCTTACAATCTAGATAGTAACCAGGAGGAACCACTACTGTACCTAGAAGTCTGTTCCAAGTGCCGTCAGAATGTCGCTGACGGTATTCAACATCCGTCTATTTGGTGCAATGACGATTATCTCCCATTTGGTTACGTCAGGTCAAGGGAGGAAATGAAAATCATGGAATCTCTGTCCAAGAAAAAAGGATACAAGGAAGACTGCAAAGTTCAATGATTAACTTTTGACTAATTCTTATGTAAATACTGCTAATTTGTTGACTAATTTGGTAGCTTTTCTACATCAATGGTCATTATCATATAAAGGTGGAAGGTGACTTTGTTAATAGAAGCTAATTTTCTTTCTGACTGCTTCTTCGAGTCCCTTGTGTATAATTCTCCTTTTGACGTCATATGTATGGCCTTTGGTTTAAGCGGATGTTAACTCTCCTATTAATATAATTTTTACTAATTTTGTGTGGTTGTTTGAACTAATAACTTTTTTTTGCTGTGCATGCGCTTTTTTCTTGATATTTATTTGATAATTCATTCTTAGCCATGAAATATTTTCCTAAGGTTCATATTTCCTTAGTGAATTACCTTACAATTATATTTAGGCATTAACAATTGGTTCTAGCTATAAATAGTATTTCTAGCTTATGTGAGTAGTTGGTATAAGGTAGTATTTGGATTATTCATTGGTATTAACCTCTGTATATTTCTTCCCCTTCTCTTCATACACAAAACAACAAAACAATTTCAACCTGGTTTATCTACACCTTGGCATATCCATCTATCATGGTATAACTATCCCCAACATATTTTATCCTGGTTGCTTGGTATATTTTGGTGACACACTTTACTGGTATAACTAATAACTAATACTTTCATATATTTAACATATGGCCTATTTTATCCTGGTTTAATTGACTTCTGATACATATTTCCACCCTCTGGTGTGCACTCCACCTCTCCATCCACTCTCCCATCTTCTCCTTACTAACTGGTTCCAACTATGGTGCCCCCCTCCCCCACATTCACACTTCCCCCCCCCCACCCTCTCCCCCACTCAAACGCAGCAGGGTCAGCTATCTCCCCGTTCTCAGCTGACGGGACACAGTCCGAGGAAGAACCTCTCTACGACTCCGTTTGCTCGGAAGATGACTACAGTCTTGTGGAGCAGATGCAGAAGCTGCACGAGATGGACAGTGTTGTCAAAAACAACAACAACAACAACATGCCTCTTCTAGAACACAGAGCTGTGAGTCACCACTTTTAATGAATGATAATTAATATATCTCCCACATTTCTTTATTGATAGGGTAGCTAAAGTTTCAATTTCCAGAAGCGAATAAAATAACGAATGGAAATTTCATTAGGTTTTTATAAAAAAAATACATCAAAATAAATTCATCATGGTCGCTATATATTTTGATATGTTTTTTTTATATAATAGCTAACCCTAATGAATTTTTAATGAAAGTCATAAAAAGTTTCATAATTAATAGATGAATAGTTGAAAATTGTACAGCAATGATTCATGAGAATTAAAACTCTATGAAATCTAAATAAGAGCAGAACTTCAACTTGAATTTCTAAAATAATTTTTATTTCATAGGTTATTTTTTCAAACTGGCACCTCTCTAGTTCTATTTTCACAGTTGATATAAAACTTTAAAATGAATTAAATACTACTTCGTACGGACAGGAACATCAAATTCTGCAGCCAGATTGGGATGCTATTTTTGAGGTATATCTCGCTAAAAAATCACCCGAATGCTCTTCTCGACTAATATCCATTCATACAGGTTGAACTAATTCTCCTCCTAAGCTATCACACAGGCATGAACTGTTGTAATTTGATAGTGAATATAAGTTTTACTGCCTCTAAATAGTTAGGATGATAGTGCTCTAGCGTTGTCCTCAGGGGCTCTATCCTGAAACTGTCTGTGGTGAATGGAAGAGAATGAGATGGGGGGGGGGGGGTGTCCCTTATGCCCTCAACTGTTGTAATTTGGATGGTCATTTTACCATGTTTATTCTTTTTTAACGCTACTTGCAGTTTTAGAGGATAGCGCTAGGGTTATGCTCTTCAACTACTAGGTCTTAGATTGTTGAGTTATTTAGGCCTGTAGGCTTTATTTACTATCACCTCTTCATGTTCCTCTTCCATTCGTGAGTGCTGTCATGTGAAAATGTTCATTAAGCTATAAAATGAGATTTGACATGGGAGTAGTTAACTTTTATGCATCCATGAGCACTACAACCTGGATCAATATGTGTGTGGACCATATGGTATATATCTATTCTATACCAACCTGTGTTTAGCAAAATTTCATCCAATGTTCATGTTTGTTTCTTAGTTTCATAAAATCCAAAATGTGACACTGGATTTTAGTTTTAAAATCAGATTGATTTTTAGTTTAAATCAGATTTTGCTTAAAAATCAGATTTTAGTTTAAAAATCAGATTTCAGTTTAAAATCAGATTTCAGTTTAAAATCAGATTTTAGTTTAGAATTGCATTTCAGTTTCGAAATCAGATATTAGCTAGCTACATTTCCAAGACTAATATTATATTTTACGTCCTCTAGTTTTATATATTAAGAGCTGATTATTAGGAAAAAAAATTATTGATTGCTTATCTATCCTATATGATTCTATTTTCTAAATATATTAAATTTTGTCCACTTTGTTAGATTGATGAGGATGGTGCTCTACCCGATGGTGCTGAGGCCCTTCCTTCTCAAGTAGCTGCAGAAAACACTCATGAGGATAGAGGTGAGGTATTGAGTGCCTCGGGACACTATCTACATAATTATTAAATTTAATGTGATTTTTTTCCTCTTGTTTTTTATGTTTCATATTGAAATTTTGGTGACAAAAAAATTGATCAAAAATAAATTTCTTTCTGGAAAGAACAACTTGCCAGAGAGGTCTGTTCCTGTGGAAAATATTGATGTATAATTGAAAAATTAATTGTTTTTCTTGCTGAAACTCCGTGACTTTCATTGTCGATGACGTATTTACTTATGTAAATATCAATGAATGCAACATGAATTTTGCTATTTAGTTTTATAGCTATTGTGTTTGATCAGGTGGGCCTCTGGAGCCCGGATGGAGTACAACCGCTGTTGCATCACCATTTAGTGTCACACATCACTTATTGGAATATTAGCTATTTTTTGTGTGATGCAACAGCCAGTGTATTTCCATCTAGGAACAAATGATATCGAAATAATTATAACAAAACGTATTGCGTTGTTTTCAATCGTATTACATCAATACGTCATAGATAATTAAAGTCTGAGATTTTCAGCAAGTCAAGTTATAAAGTATTAATCTATATTCCAACTGTACAAACTTTTAAGGCCTGTTTGTCTTTCCAGGGTTAAATAATTAGAAATAAATAAAGTATACTAAACTTATTCTTTAAAAATCTCTCCTAACATATATAGCTACTTCACTAAAAATTAATTCAAACGTATAAAGACTATTATTATAAAACCTAAAACTTTTAAGTTTTATACCAATTTCTATCCCCCGACAGTTTCATCCCATGACTCCCTCCTCCCTCCGGTGGTAGTAGTGAATTCTACTTCTCCCAAACAACAGGTGGTTACTTCCACATGCCCCACACCCCCCGCACACTCCCCCTCTGTCACTGAGAATAGTCAGCCTGTGATGGTGAGTAGGGATAGTAAAGGGGGGGTCGTGTTTAAGCATCTTAGGGCGTGTATAAACATGTTTAGGAATGTTTGAACGTGTCTGAACATCTCTGAGCGTGTTTAAACATGTTTGGACTTGTCTGATCATGTTTGGACTTGTCTGAGCATGTTTGGGCGTGTCTGAGCATGTTTGGACGTGTCTGAGCATGTTTGGACGTGTCTGAGCATGTTTGGACGTGTCTGAGCATGTTTGGACGTGTCTGAGCATGTTTGGACGTGTCTGAGCATGTTTGGACGTGTCTGAGCATGTTTGGACGTGTCTGAACATGTTTGGACGTGTCTGAACATGTTTGGACGTGTCTGAGCATGTTTGGGCGTGTCTGAGCATGTTTGGACGTGTCTGAGCATGTTTGGACGTGTCTGAGCATGTTTGACGTGTCTGAGCATGTTTGGACGCGTCTGAGCATGTTTGGACGCGTCTGAGCATGTTTGGACGCGTCTGAGCATGTTTGGACGTGTCTGAGCATGTTTGGACGTGTCTGAGCATGTTTGGACGTGTTTTAGAAATCAGTTTAGTAAAATTTTTCCAAGTTACCATTCCGTTAAAGTAAATACTCATATTTCTTTCTTAGTCGATCATTAATTAACATCATTTTCCACCACTTACATCATTCTCTCACCACTTACATCATTCTCTCACCACTTTACATCATTCTCTCACCACTTACATCATTCTCTCACCACTTACATCATTTTCTCATGACAGGGCGTTAGTCTAGAGCAGTACCAACAGATGAAGGAGGCATTAGAAGCAAGTAACAAGAGGATAAAGGAACTGCAGACTGATAACACGCTTATGAAGACACAACTTGAACAGCTAACTAACACCGTGAGAACATAAGTCTAGAACTAATTTAAAACAACTTTACCAATTTACCAAAAAGATCTTCACTATATGAGGATTATTATAATATTAATGTTGATGGTATTTTTACTATTGGGCATTCCATGACAAGTGGACCAAAAAATAGGAAATTTACCACCACACCCCCTCAGATTTGCATGAGAGTTAGAACAAAGGGTTCTTGTGCCCAAAAAACTCTATTTTGAGAATCTCAGCTCTCTAGCTCTTATAGGTCAAAGTTATGACCTTGTGAAAAAAGGGCAAAATGCCTTGACATCACCATTTTTGAAAGGTCATAACTTTCTTATTATTAGACCTAGAACAAAAAGTTTAGCATGCTATTTGTTCAAAATAAGCTAGGCAATCTTTCTAGGTGTACAAATTTTTATTATTTCAATTTTTTGAATGAAAAAGAGCAATTACCCTCTTTGACTTTGACCTTTACCCTCAAAGGCCCCACCTGACAAAAAATTATTAGAACAAAAAATGTAGATTGACTACTTTGCTATAGGTTGGAAAGTTATTATTCACTACTATTAATAGGGATTAGGGATATATTTGAGCTCAAACAGGTGCGTTAGACAAAAAAAATATACAAATACAGGAAAAAAAACATAATTTTGAAAAGTTAAATTGAAGTAGAGTTTCACAAATTACGAATTTACTAATATTAATAATTACCAATATTAAATTTATTACTATTTATCAATATTTGCTAATATCAAGTAATGTTTACTAATATTAAGTTATTAATATTAACTATTATTTAACATAGTATATATTTAACATTAGTGAACTTAATATTGGTAAATATTAGTAATTAATAAATAAGCATGATTATTAATAAATAATAGTAGTTATTAATAAAAAAGAATAACTATTTATAAATACTAGTAAATATTAAAAAACAATAGTAACTATTAGTAAATAATAGTAAATATTAAAAAACAATAGTAACCATTTGTAAATAATAGTACCTATTATTAAAGAAAAGTTAATAGATAGTAAATTTAATATTGGTAATTATTAATATTAGTAAATTCGTAATTTGTGAAACTCTACTTCAATTCAACTTTTCAAAATTATGTTTTTTTCCTGTATTTGTATATTTTTTTTGTCTAACGCACCAGTTTTGAGCTCAACCATATCCCTAGTCCCTATTAATAGTAGTAAATATTAACTTTCCAACTTATAGCAAAGTTGTCAATCTACATTTTTTGTTCTAATAAATTTTTTGTCAGGTGCGGCCTTTGAGGGTAAATGTCAAAGTCAAAGAGGGTAAGTGCTCTTTTTCATTCAAAAAATTGAAATAATAAAAATTTGTACACCTAGAAAGATTGCCTAGCTTATTCTGAACAAAAAACATGTCAAACTTTTTGTTCTAGGTCTAATAATAGGAAAGTTATGACCTTTCAAAAATGGTGATGTCAAGGCATTTTGCCCTTTTTTTTCAAAAGTTCACAAGGTCATAACTTTTGACCTATAAGAGCTAGAGAGCTGAGATTCTCAAAATAGAGTTTTTTGTCCACAACAACCCTTTGTACCAACTTTCATGCAAATCTGAGGGGGTGTGGAGTTAAGTCGGAATGCCTTTATTTTAGTATTAGTTTTCTAGTAGAAAGAAGACTATTCATCGTCAGGAACAAAACACAGAAACCTTGACCTAAACATGAATTTTATGACCAACTGTCTTATGTTGGATATCTTCTTTCTATATTAGCTAATAATAACAAATTAATTTTTGAAATTTGATAGAAAAACACCCACTGTTGACATAGTTATAATATTTTAATTACGCTTTTGAAAACATGGAAATTGCGTTCAGTTTAAATTTTTTCTATTTAGAAGGAACTTACGGTTTTATTTTTTGATCAGATTAACTCTTTACGCTCTAATGCTACATATGTGTCCCCTTTCAAGTGACGTATTTAGCGTGTTTTTTAAGGTATTTTCCTTAGCTAAACGATTGAATAAACTCTTTCACATATTAGAACACATGTTTACGATTACACTAGCTTAGCACAATTGTGAATTTTTTTTGCTTTATTTGCCTTTTTTTTGCTTTATTTGCCTTTTTTTGCTTTATTAGCCTTTTTTTTGCTTTATTATTAAAAATTCTCGTTTTTTTACACGCTTTATTTAATTGAGTACATACATGGTTACTAAATATATACCGTCATATGTGACTGTTTTATCTCGGTAGGTGGCGCTGTTGACTTCAGAAAGTGACCACCAGAGGGCAGCACCTGTTAGCAATGGAAACAAACACAAGGTAATGAGAGAAACCAAGTCTCTTCAATTTATTGAAACTTGTTTGGGAGCTAAATCATATGGCTAGGGTTAGTTTCAAGTTATCGGACGATTCCACATTATCAATCATATTAGAAAACAGTGTATAACTAGATTATGTGCACTCGGTAGGGCGCATACCTTCACCGCCGCTTTGACCCGTTCTCTCGCAACAATTTATAAACTGCTAACTGGGTAGTAACCAATCGTCCCACCAAGTTTCATGCAATATGGTACAATACTTTTTGAGTTATAAATGACCTTGACCTTTGACTGGATCGCTCTCAAAACTCTACCAGATCGTTCCTGGTCATTGACCAATTGTACCATAAAATTTCAGACAATTTGGTTGAATACTTTTTGAGTTACAAATGGCCTTGATCTTTGACCCGATTGCTCCCAAAATCTAACAAAATAGTTCCTGCCTATTGACCAATCGTCCCACCAAGTTTCATGCAATATGGTTCAATTCTTTTTTTGAGTTATAAATGGCCATGACCTTGACCTTTGACCGGGTCACTCCTAAAATTCTACCAGCAGGTCACTGAACATGGACCAATCGTTTCACCAAATTTCAGGCAATTTGATTGAACACTTTTTCAGTTAAGCGAATAACAAGATGATAAAAAAATGCCAATGAAAATATGACCTTCCCGCATTCTGCGAAGGCAATAATAAAACTCTTATTTTATTTGGTGGTGTCCATCATGATACCTAATAACTAGGTACATATGTGTGAAACATTCATTCGATCAAACACTCAGAGACTGAACGGTTAATGTTTTTAAAGAGTTCATATTGTAATGATGAGAAAACTCTTGATTTAGTTTATTGTATCAATTACAGAAGACAGCAGGTGACCATTCTAGCATAGGGTGAAGTGAGGATTAACACATTTGAAAGAAGTAACGGCTGCAAATTTCATTTTCATAGGTTATGAATTTTATAAAAACATCAAAATATGTGTATTAAATTATATTTAATAATTTAATTTAATTTCTAATAATTATACAGCTACCGATTGAAATTTTCATCAGATATATATTTTGCATCTGGTAATTGATACTTTTTCGTTATTCTATTTTCTGGAATTAAGCATTTATAATCTAATTTCATCTTCCATAATTAAATTTTTATTACTGAATTCAGTATCATCATTTTATTGTGTAATGTAACTTTATCTTTTAAATCGGATTCTAGCATCATCTTGTTACAATTTCCTATATTAAACATAACATATATCATTTAATTCTTGATTTAGCATAATTTAATTTCGGAATTTAGTAGGTATTATCATATAAATATTGAATTTAGCTTTGTTTCTATTGACATTCGAAAAAATTCCTGTGACTACTTTAAGAAGAATTAGCGTCATATCTTCTCCTGACATGTTTGCTAAGCTAATATTGATAATATTTAAGTTGACTTGCATTTCTAATTATCCTAATACGGTCTGTTCAATCTTCTATATAGTCTGAATCCGAGTGACTTGAAGGTATTTGAATTAGGTGTGTGAATTCTTTTTTTGCTAATGAAATTTAGTGAATTATATGCACTAATTCTGATAATTTTATTCGCTTCTTTTTGATGATTTATTTTGTTTCTAATCCCTCCACCAGAGTTTGAGTAACCCCCACCACCACCACCGCTCCGAATCCCTCCCCCTACCGAACTACACCACCCACCCCACTCTAGCCTCCCCCACCCACCACTACGAGGTTCCTGTCACAAGAGCCACTTCCACCGTAGTCTCCTCCACCCCCTCCTTTGGAGGATTCTCCCCCAGTGTTGATCTAAGGACCCCCCACGATAACGCTAGTCACTTGAATAATAACCTCCGCCCCTACAGCATGTTCAACACTTCCCCCAGTCGGGGGGAGAGTGGGGGGTTGAGACACTCTGTCAGAGAGACGGGGGGTGTCATTCCCCCCGGGGGTAACGCTCGGTTCTCCCCCAATGTAAGTGGAGATTAAAAATTATAAAGTATATTATGATTAAAAATTCTTCCCTCTTAATCTTCTATGGCCCCACCATACCTTCCCCTCCCATAAAGTAAATTATGGTGGGGGCGTAGAAGATTAAGAGGATTCCCCCCTCTCTATCTTCTATGGCCCCTCCATATAACTCCCTTAAAATACCAATAGTTGCCTCATTTTGCACTGTTTTATATATGTTAATGTATAGGGTAAGTTACGTATTGTCGGTCAGTTCCACATCTTCGGTCATGCAAAAAAATTATAATGCTAATTATTTAATATTTATTGGTAGCCTGGTATCATGGTTAGCAATTGAAAAAAAATATTATTATATCGTTTGTATTATGTTACCGAAAATGTGAAACTGCCTTCCTCTACTCTATGCCAAGCTCATGGATGCATCAAAGCTACTCCCTCTAACTGTGTGTATATTTCAGAGTGAAGATTGGCGTTCCAATCACAGAAGGTCTGCCTCTTACTCTGAAGAGAGAACTACTGACAGTACTGACCAGCAGTTGCCTACTTCTAGGGAGGTGAGTACTGACCAGACACAGGCAGTAGCTAAAAACTAGCAATATAATGTTCACTTAAGTACTAGACTAAGCACTTACTGTAGTTAGAGTTGCTGTAAAGAAATGAAAAGAAAATTAGATACCTTCATGGTTCTAGTAACTATAGCTTTATTTATTTGATAACTAGCTACTAGTCTCAATATCGACTACAATACTAAAACTAAGTAGCTATTGGCTAAAATTCCGTATTTTTAACTCAAAATTGAAAAATTACTAAAATGGTAAAAATTACTAAAATGGTGAAAATTACTAAAATGGTGAAAATTACTAAAATGGTGAAAATTGAACATAGTAAAAGAGTGAAGCTAATCTTTACTACTTTTCTGCCTCACTAATCACTCTCTCTCCCCACCAGGTGATAGCAATCACTGAGCACATCACTCGCAGCATTCAGAGTCTGCTGGTACTAGCACAAGCAGCTGCTGACTCTTCCTCTCCCTCACCCCATAACTACCACAGCCAACTCATAGCCAATGCTGACAACATTAACATGGCGGTGCAGAAAATGGCCAAGGCTTTCCCTAGGGTGAGTAGCTTTGCTGCAGTCATGAGCTATGGTAATGGAGTAGCTTTGCTGCAGCCATGAGCTATGGCAATGGAGTAGCTTTGCTGCAGTCATGAGCTATGGTAATGGAGTAGCTTTGCTGCAGTCATGAGCTATGGCAATGAAGTAGCTTTGCTGCATTCATGAGCTATGGAATGGAGTAGCTTTGCTGCAGTCATGAGCTATGACAATGAATTGTGTACAGAGTAGCTTTTCTGCATCCATTAGCTATCACTAAATATTGTAGGGGACTTTGTTCATGGAGCCATTTTCCTTTCCGACTGCTTGTTCCAGTCCCTTGTATTTAATTTACTTTTAAGGTTCTATATCTAGCTATATCCCAAATTAGATTACCTAATAGAAATATATTTAATATATATTAATTTTAAATATCTATTTATATTAAAAATATAATCCATACCTAATAGTTTATATTCAATTTTTTGATGAAAAAATTATTATATGATGAAAAAATTATGTAAGGATGAAAAAAATTAAGTTGGGATGAAAAAAATTAAGTTGGGATGAAGAAAATTTAAGTTGGGATGAAAAAAATTAAGTTGGGATGAAGAAAATTAAGTTGGGACGAAGAAAATTAAGTTGGGATGAAGAAAATTAAGTTGGGATGATGAAAATTTAAGTTGGGATGAAAAAAATTAAGTTGGGATGATGAAAATTAAGTTGGGATGAAGAAAATTAAGTTGGGATGAAGAAAATTAAGTTGGGATGAAGAAAATTAAGTTGGGATGAAGAAAATTAAGTTGGGACGAAGAAAATTAAGTTGGGATGAAGAAAATTAAGTTGGGACGAAGAAAATTAAGTTGGGATGAAGAAAATTAAGTTGGGATGAAGAAAATCAAGTTGGGATGAAGAAAATTAAGTTGGGATGATGAAAATTAAGTTGGGGTGAAGAAAATTAAGTTGGGATGAAGAAAATTAAGTTGGGATGAAGAAAATTAAGTTGGGATGAAGAAAATTAAGTTGGGATGAAGAAAATTAAGTTGGGATGAAGAAAATTAAGTTGGGATGAAGAAAATTAAGTTGGGATGAAGAAAATTAAGTTGGGATGAAGAAAATTAAGTTGGGATGAAGAAAATTAAGTTGGGATGAAGAAAATTAAGTTGGGATGAAGAAAATTAAGTTGGGACGAAGAAAATTAAGTTGGGATGAAGAAAATTAAGTTGGGACGAAGAAAATTAAGTTGGGATGAAGAAAATTAAGTTGGGATGAAGAAAATTAAGTTGGGACGAAGAAAATTAAGTTGGGATGAAGAAAATTAAGTTGGGACGAAGAAAATTAAGTTGGGACGAAGAAAATTAAGTTGGGATGAAGAAAATTAAGTTGGGACGAAGAAAATTAAGTTGGGACGAAGAAAATTAAGTTGGAAAAAAAAGTTATTTTAGGATCAAATAATTAACTAATAGAAGTTTAATTTTTTTTTCAGAGTTCCTCCTCCTTACCTCCCCCTATGCACACCGCGCTGGTGTCACTCCTGCGCAACACCCTCAGTCTCACCAACGAGTGTCAGCACGGTGGTTCTACCCAGGCACTCGTACAGGCTGCCTACACTGTAGCACAGGCAACTAAAAACCTAATATCTTGCTTCCAGTAGGGAATATAGAGCTATAGTTAGTTAAACATGTGTATGGAGTTATATAGCTACATTTGTATGTAATTATATGACGCATGTGTATTGAATTATAGCTATATATACATGAATATCTAAAAATATGCATGAATATTTAATTATATACATGTAGCTATATTTAATTCTATACATGAATATTAATTATAAACTGACGTGTATAGCTATTTATTGCCACATAAATTTATATATGGTTATATAGCTATATATTTAACTATGGAAATATATTTATAGCTATTGGACACCCACAGTCATCGGATAGTTGGTGTCATCAGAGTCACTGTAGGTCAAGACGATGATGTCAAAAGGTTGCATTGGTTCATGACTAGGGTTGTGACAATATGCTTTTAAAATCATAGATCTTAAGAATATCACAGAGGAAATGAAATGGTATCGAATACTATATACCGCTGGTGTAGAACCATTCAACACTCTTTAATTCTCTCCGTCAATAATATTTTCAGGATCTATGATTTTAAAAGCATATTGTCACAACCCTATCATGACCTGTGTTAACTCCCACTTACTGAGTACTGTGACGTTCATCTATACGTGAATTGGCCCAGTTGCGAAATACGACTCTCTCAAATGGAAAATAGGTTTTTTTTGTGTTTGTCATGAAATACGACACCTTCCAAATAGGAAAATTACATACGACACCTCGATCTATGTAATTATGATACAAAATTTTGCTATTATATTTATTCTAATTATAATTGAATTCAAATGATTTCATTACTAATTAATACTTGAATGTAAATTAAGAGGAGTCTGATTTTTTTGAGATCGTCTCTATATAACTGTCATGAAAAGCGACTCCGCTGAATTTCTCCCGTAGGAATACTGAAGAGATACGATTTAATTACCATGTGAGGAGTCGAATCAATGAATTTAAAAGACTGCCTTTATACCCCAGTTTCGAAACACGACTCCTTGCGAAATATCATGGGATAATAGCCTGGTTGGGTTAAGTTTATGGTATGATTAGTTAAGGATATGAAATTTATGCATGTAACCAAAACTACGATTTAAAATAAACTACATTTTTAAATGAAACCTATACTAAGTTTTAGTTGTCTCTTTATAAACTGTCAGAATATCTTAAGATCGAGGAGTCTGATCAAATTTTTGTATTTCAAAGGAGTCTTATTTCGCAACCGTACTCGTGAATTTATAGCTTTATAAAATGTATAAATATATATTGACATATAATTTATAAAATATCCTAATTTATGATCAATTTTATTTACTTTTTACCACTATGCATACCCATGAAAATACTAAATTTGATTTGATTGTATATTTCAATGTAAATGTTCTCAATGATTTCCATAGTAGTGACTATAGGTACTATGGGGCAAGTACTCAGTTATTGAACAGTTCCTCTATTTCGATCACACAAGAAAAAGATATATATATATACCTACTGATTTCCTAATTTAAAATGCTATAGTTTTTCTATTTTGATCTAAAATGTGGAACTGTCCGAAAACTCAGAACGTACCTACCCTAACCCTTCAACAAAATGTGACAAAGCTAATTAAGTCTTATAGCTTTTAATTTTTTAACATGTTTCTGTTTTATATGAAGTCTTCCAATTCAAACGCAGTAGTACGATATCTTCTAGAGAAATAATTCAAGTGGTGAAGAGTATTTCAATATAGTACAACTCCTCTATAGTGAAGGCTTGTAACCATCCTGAGTAAAGAAATAGCCTGTATAATGAACAAAGTTTGTGTAGTCTGCCATGAAATGACCCTCAGTTTTCTATGCATCTCTTGACTCCAATGTAGTGAAGTAAGCTCTAGTGACCTAGTTGTAGTTCACTATAGAGGAGTTCTACTGAGGACATGGTGCAGAAAATATATATTCCTATTTTCAATCCCGTGCTAAAATTAGTCCACATTACCAAAATATTCAGAACTTTCTTTCTTGTGTTTCCGTGTAGCTAATTAATATAAACAATATGGGCTATACCTCATCACAAATTATAATAACTTTTAATTACTATACCTGTTTGTTTCTAGCCGCAGTACATGATGTATGACAGCATATTGGCTATAATTGAAATAAATTAACTTCAGTAATGGCATACCTCAAAATTTTCACTAATTTCACTAACGTCATATATCAAAAAAGTTCAGTTTTCAGTGGATGGTGTTTAATGTTCGTCATCAGTTTAAATTAATCATAACAATGGTCTTAGATAAAAAAAAGGTAGTAAACAATAAAATAATGGTATAGACTCGTAATTTGGTGTACGTAGGGAAGTTCTGAATTATCGGTCAGTACTACATCTTCGGACATATAAGAAAAAACTTTATATAAAAATTATTATTATTTTGTTTTTTCTTATATGACCGAAGATGTAGTACTGACCGATAACTCGTAACTCTAAAGTAGTGATTTTTTTGAGTGATGCCGTTACTGAAATTAATGAGCGAATCAAGTCAAACATGAAAACTCATTATGAAGTTGTTATGAAGTTCTGTGTCCCATATGAGCATTCCACTAGAAAGGCGATATGATTAGTATGCTATCTGCACATGTCCTGGTCACACAATACACGCCAAATTAATACCTAACACTTTATTCAGATGACAGTGAGTCAAATGGCATTGATTGAGGGTGACATGCCACAGTAACCGGAAAGTGGGTGTCAGGATAAGTCAGTATGTAATTTATCAGAGTCAAATTGGTTTATAGGCTATTTTAACCTCCATTTTCCGGCTACTGAGAGTGTCTGGTGGTAATGTTTTTTGTTACTAAATTTAATATTGCATTTAGCGTTATTTTTTTCTGATGCAGTTAGTTTATTACTTAGTACAGCTTTTGTTGATTATAGCGCCAATTGTACCTACCCCTCCACTTGATTGTTATTGCCTGTTAAATGACTACATGTTCTTAAAATAATTATAAACATGTAAATAGTTAATTACATGTTTAATGACTAAAAAAAGCATGTATCTACTTGTTGAAGCGACTAAAAACATGTAAATAGTTAATTATCTATTGATTTAAGTAATAAAACATGTTGCTAGATAAGTACATTTTGAAATAATGAAAAACATGCACATATTTAGATATCTGTTGACTAATTAAAATAACATGTAATTAGATAATTACATGTCAATTATTTTAACATGTAATTAGATAATTACATGTCAATTAATATAACATGTAATTAGATAATTACATGTCAATTATTTTAACATGTAATTAGATAATTACATGTCAATTAATATAACATGTAATTAGATAATTACATGTCAATTATTTTAACATGTAATTAGATAATTACATGTCAATTAATATAACATGTAATTAGATAATTACATGTCAATTATTTTAACATGTAATTAGATAATTACATGTCAATTAATATAACATGTAATTAGATAATTACATGTCAATTATTTCAACATGTAATTAGATAATTGCATGTCAAATAATATAACACCTGTTAAGATTACAATCATCCACAGTGCCAATAAGTTAGCTGTTAAGTAGTGTAGTTAGCGATGTCAGTACTAAACAAATGTTAAACCCCCTCTAAATTAATTAGATTACATTTATTTGCATCGGTAGATGATTGGGGTAAGTTACGAATTATCGGACAGTTCCGCATTTTCGAACATTTAAGAAAAAATAGACAATAATTGCTATTAAGTTCTATATACTTTTTTCTTACATGATCAAAAACAGGGAACCGTCCGATAACTTGGAACTTACCCTACAAGTTGAATTAACTAAAGAGTGTTGAATTACCAGATTTTATTTAGTGTACCAATCTATTAAGATTTTACTGTGTTCTTGTACAGCTATTGTTAGGTAGCTAAAAAAGCTATTGTTAGCTAAATAGCTATTAGTAGCTAAAAAGCTATTGTTAGGTAGCTAAAAAAGCTATTGTTAGCTAAATAGCTATTAGTAGCTAAAAAGCTATTGTTAGGTAGCTAAAAAAGCTATTGTTAGCTAAATAGCTATTAGTAGCTAAAAAGCTATTGTTAGCTAAATAGCTATTGTTAGCTAAATAGCTATTGTTAGCTAAAAAGCTATTGTTAGCTAAATAGCTATTGTTAGCTAAATAGCTATTGGTAGCTAAAAAGCTATTGTTAGCTAAATAGCTATTGTTAGCTAAATAGCTATTGTTAGCTAAATAGCTATTGTTAGCTAAATAGCTATTGTTAGCTAAATAGCTATTGTTAGCTAAATAGCTATTGTTAGCTAAATAGCTATTGTTAGCTAAATAGCTATTGTTAGCTAAAAAGCTATTGTTAGCTAAATAGCTATTGTTAGCTAAATAGCTATTGTTAGCTAAATAGCTATTGTTAGCTAAATAGCTATTGTTAGCTAAAAAGCTATTGTTAGCTAAATAGCTATTGTTAGCTAAATAGCTATTGTTAGCTAAATAGCTATTGTTAGCTAAAAAGCTATTGTTAGCTAAATAGCTATTGTTAGCTAAAAAGCTATTGTTAGCTAAATAGCTATTGTTAGCTAAATAGCTATTGTTAGCTAAATAGCTATTGTTAGCTAAAAAGCTATTGTTAGCTAAAAAGCTATTGTTAGCTAAATAGCTATTGTTAGCTAAATAGCTATTGTTAGCTAAAAAGCTATTGGTAGCTAAATAGCTATTGTTAGCTAAATAGCTATTGTTAGCTAAATAGCTATTGTTAGCTAAAAAGCTATTGTTAGCTAAATAGCTATTGGTAGCTAAATAGCTATTGTTAGCTAAAAAGCTATTGTTAGCTAAATAGCTATTGGTAGCTAAATAGCTATTGTTAGCTAAAAAGCTATTGGTAGCTAAATAGCTATTGTTAGCTAAATAGCTATTGTTAGCTAAATAGCTATTGTTAGCTAAATAGCTATTGTTAGCTAAATAGCTATTGGTAGCTAAATAGCTATTGTTAGCTAAAAAGCTATTGTTAGCTAAATAGCTATTGTTAGCTAAATAGCTATTGTTAGCTAAATAGCTATTGTTAGCTAAAAAGCTATTGTTAGCTAAATAGCTATTGTTAGCTAAAAAGCTATTGTTAGCTAAATAGCTATTGTTAGCTAAATAGCTATTGTTAGCTAAATAGCTATTGTTAGCTAAATAGCTATTGTTAGCTAAAAAGCTATTGTTAGCTAAATAGCTATTGTTAGCTAAAAAGCTATTGTTAGCTAAATAGCTATTGTTAGCTAAATAGCTATTGGTAGCTAAAAAGCTATTGTTAGCTAAAAAGCTATTGTTAGCTAAAAAGCTATTGTTAGCTAAATAGCTATTGGTAGCTAAATAGCTATTGTTAGCTAAAAAGCTATTGTTAGCTAAAAAGCTATTGTTAGCTAAAAAGCTATTGTTAGCTAAATAGCTATTGTTAGCTAAAAAGCTATTGTTAGCTAAAAAGCTATTGTTAGCTAAAAAGCTATTGTTAGCTAAATAGCTATTGTTAGCTAAAAAGCTATTGTTAGCTAAATAGCTATTGTTAGCTAAAAAGCTATTGTTAGCTAAATAGCTATTGTTAGCTAAAAAGCTATTGTTAGCTAAAAAGCTATTGGTAGCTAAATAGCTATTGTTAGCTAAATAGCTATTGTTAGCTAAAAAGCTATTGGTAGCTAAATAGCTATTGTTAGCTAAATAGCTATTGTTAGCTAAAAAGCTATTGTTAGCTAACAATAGCTATTGTTAGCTAAATAGCTATTGGTAGCTAAAAAGCTATTGTTAGCTAAAAAGCTATTGTTAGCTAACAATAGCTATTGTTAGCTAAAAAGCTATTGTTAGCTAAAAAGCTATTGGTAGCTAAATAGCTATTGTTAGCTAAATAGCTATTGTTAGCTAAAAAGCTATTGGTAGCTAAATAGCTATTGTTAGCTAAATAGCTATTGTTAGCTAAAAAGCTATTGGTAGCTAAATAGCTATTGTTAGCTAAATAGCTATTGTTAGCTAAAAAGCTATTGTTAGCTAACAATAGCTATTGTTAGCTAAATAGCTATTGGTAGCTAAAAAGCTATTGTTAGCTAAAAAGCTATTGTTAGCTAACAATAGCTATTGTTAGCTAAATAGCTATTGGTAGCTAAAAAGCTATTGTTAGCTAGAAATTGTAAAATAACTTTATGGTAAATTATTGTGCCTTTGCCACCCTTATTAAAAAATAATTAATATTAATGAGTAAATTACACTCAAAAAAATTATTAACTCATTCATTAATAATTAATTAATTTTCATATTAATAATTAATAACTAAAATTTCATTTATTAATAATTAATTAATTTTCATTCATCTATAATTAATTAATTTTCATTCATTAATAAATAATTAAATTTCACTAATTAATAAACATTAATTAATTATATATTAATTCTGCATTTTCTCGTTATTTAACTGTAATTGATTAACTGTTGAAATTGCGAGTACTGGTGCTCTAAGTAGCTTTCTTGCATCCACGAGCATTGTTTTTGATTTAGAGTCAGTGAATATAGCAAGTTACTATCTATTACATTTTATTATTGTAGCTATTTCTGTGTTCAATAGAGTATTTAGTTATATATATTATCAATGATTAACTAATTAAAAATAATAATAATTCTTAATTTTTTTATTCCTCTTTGATGAGTTTCTGAAATTTAATTTAAAAAAATCGGTGTTAGAAAATTCATTGGAATTTTTCCGAAATTTTTATTGAATTTTGAAAAATTTACCGCACGGGGGCAAACCCTCCTAATTAGGCAAAACCTAATCATCTTAAAATTATGTTCAAATTATATCTTTATTTAGGGTAACTCCTCAATTACTGTATGCTGGCACTAACCGGAACGTGGGTGTTACCTGATTCGTGATGGTCAATCGAAAATTTTGACCCTAACAATCCATGTGAACCCCACTGTCCGAGTACTGCTATGCTCCCTACCACAACAGTAATAGAGTAGTTACCCAATGGTTTTAGCTCTGTTTTGCCTGATCAGGAGATGGAGCTAAAGGGAACGACGCCCCCTCGGTCCCGTTGTCAATACATCACTATAATGACTCGGTGTGCCTAAAAAGTTTTTCTTTCTTCCGTCTAAAACTTAAAAAATATAGAAAACAACGCATAAGGTTTTTAAGATATCGTCTCTACCGCATAAGTTTCTATCGATACAGTGCTGTAAGAATAATGTTTGTAAAGTTAACTCTTCTCTGATTATTTTGACAGGAAGGAGGAGCCAACAGGGGGCGGAGCACAAACCTGTTAGTGCTCTGCCCCCTGTTGGCACCTCTTCCTTGCATATAGTCAAGATTTAAATTAAATCACTTTTCAAAGAGTAAGAACTTAGATACTCTTCAACATGGATAGCTGTAATTTATTTAGTTTGTTGTTCTTCACACTCTATGGTAATTTAATGACCTGACATGGGAGTTCGAGAAGCGGCACGGCCCCTTTTACCCCTATTGGTCAATCTCCATAGCCAATCAATGAGTTGGTAACCTTTAAAGCTTAGTCGCAACGAACAAAAAAAATATAACTGTATTCTAATTGGTAATAAACCTTATCATTTCTAAACTTGGTAATGTAAAGTATTGCTCAATTGTAAGGTATTGGTATTTATATTTTAGGATTCGGCCACCAGGGATGGTATTGTAATTTGGATGAAATGTCTTTTTTCCATTTTTTACCATGTTTATCATTTTTTTAACGCTACTTGCAGTTTTAGAGGATAGCGCTAGGGTTATGCTCTTCAACTACGATGTCTTAGATTTTGTGTTAGGTAGAGTCGTATGCTTTGTTTACTATCACCTCTTCACTTTCCTCTTCCATTCGTGAGTGCAGCCACCGATGCCTGTGTACATTTCACGAGGCATTCACGAAGTTGCTTTTCTGCATTAGTCACTTGTTCATAGAGCCACTTTCTTTTCTGACTGCTTCAAGTCCTTTGTATTTAATTTCCTTTTGGCGTCAGCGATATGGCCTTTGGTTCCGTAACAGACGTTAAACACCTCAATAATGGTGAATCATAGCACTATTCGAAAAGTTTTTATTAACAAAGTTATATCAGAATGTTCTAAAGGTCAGATTGATTTATATGTTAGCACCCACTTTCCGGATACTGTCAGTGTCCGATAATTGAAGGTCGCTCCAGTCTGTATCATATCACCTGCTCACACTAATACCAAAAATGTTGTATTACAATAAAGGATCTAGGAAAAAATCCCCCCGAAATATATCTCCCGAGAAAAGAATGCCCCCATTACAAAAATTTAATGTGTATTATACAGTAAAACTTCCGAGTTATGAAGCACTCGAGTAATGGGACCTGAGTTATGAAATGCACCTAAGTTGTGAAGTCGTTTTCTATGTTTGAATTTTAGAAATGATATACGTCAAGCATTGTGTCATAGTTATCCCCCAATGACAATCGTTTTCTATGATCTTAATCATAGAAAACTATCTAGTGCACCAGAGATATGAAGAAACCAATAGTTCATAACTCAGAAGTTCATGGTACTAATTCTCATCCTATTCTATCTAAAAGCACAGAACAGATATTAGCAAGGTAGGAGGTTGATTCTGAAACTGTTCATATTTAGTGAGATATACATTTCTATTACTATCAAACTAAGCATGTGGGGGGGGGGGAGCCACCAAGAACCCTCAACCGGACTGCTAACCTTAGATCAAAGATTTCTGGGGGGGATGTTTTCGGAAGAAATTGAGACTTTGTTTTTTAATTGAAAATTAAGTGTTTAACTAAAGCAAAGACAAGTAGCCAGAACTAAACATTTTGAAACTTGAATTCCCGAGAGTGATGGTGCATCTTATTGTAGTGTAATATCTTTGGTGCATCTTATTGTAGTGTAATATCTTTGGTGTATCTTATTGTAGTGTAATATCTTTGGTGCATCTTATTGTAGTGTAATATCTTTGGTGCATCTTATTGTAGTGTAATATCTTTGGTGTATCTTATTGTAGTGTAATATCTTTGGTGTATCTTATTGTAGTGTAATATCTTTGGTGCATCTTACTGTAGTGTAATATCTTTGGTGTATCTTACTGTAGTGTAATATCTTTGGTGTATCTTACTGTAGTGTAATATCTTTGGTGCATCTTATTGTAGTGTAATATCTTTGGTGTATCTTACTGTAGTGTAATATCTTTGGTGCATCTTATTGTAGTGTAATATCTTTGGTGCATCTTATTGTAGTATAATATCTTTGGTGTATCTTACTGTAGTATAATATCTTTGGTGTATCTTACTGTAGTGTAATATCTTTGGTGTATCTTATTGTAGTGTAATATCTTTGGTGCATCTTATTGTAGTGTAATATCTTTGGTGTATCTTATTGTAGTGTAATATCTTTGGTGTATCTTATTGTAGTGTAATATCTTTGGTGTATCTTACTGTAGTGTAATATCTTTGGTGTATCTTACTGTAGTGTAATATCTTTGGTGTATCTTACTGTAGTAAAATATCTTTGGTGTATCTTACTGTAGTGTAATATCTTTGGTGTATCTTACTGTAGTGTAATATCTTTGGTGTATCTTACTGTAGTGTAATATCTTTGGTGTATCTTACTGTAGTATAATATCTTTGGTGTATCTTATTGTAGTAAAATATCTTTGCTTATACCATGTAATAGAATTAACAGACTCTATCTAATTTCTCTGTTATAAACCTTTTTAGACAATGATCAGCAAACTTTTTCCTCGGTCTAAACCCTTGAAAAGTTTAGGTTTCTTAGGCAATCTTTTCTACTGCGGTTGTGTGGCTCACATCACTCTGACATTTGTTGGGGACTGCATAGTGGTGAGATTTAAAAATGATGAGCATTATTGATCATTGTATTTGATACATTATCTTATATTCATCTAACATTCCGCTGGTATTACAAAATTACAAACTAATCTTCTGTTTTTCAGTGCATCGGACCGTCAATGCAGCCAACCATCACAGAAAACAACGTCATTTTCACCGAAAAACTGACAACTCGGATGCACGATGTACCCAGGGGGTCCGTGGTGATAGTACGCTCCCCCATGGACCCCCATATGTTCATTTGCAAGCGGTTACTTGGTTTACCAGGTGACAGAGTTAGAGTGAACGGTAACCTGTACAGTAGCTACACTTCGGTACCTAAAGGACATGTCTGGCTTGAAGGGGATAACTCGTAAGAAAATAATACCACGTCACAGTACTCTGAAAATGGGTGTTACGGGGATCGTTTCACTTTTTTGCTAGCTACCAATAATATTCGTCCGATTGAGCTGAGATTTTGACATAAGGTATAAAATGCTCCCAATCTTTGAAGTTGTTCGTGTAAATTTTCATTTTGGGGCACCCCTCCCCCGTGAAGGCTGAAAAACCTGTTTTTTCGGCCCACCACGAAAAACTTTTGAACTCTTTGGAGGTATGTCCTACAGAAAAATTTATGAACGCATGTATGTTCTCTACCGATATTCAAGGTCGTCATGGAGCCCTTTTTTGAATTCCAATCCTAATATTTTATTATTTCAATTTTATCTTTTAATTTTCACTTTTTTTTTTCAAATAAATAAAGTTAGAAATCGAAATTCAAAAAAAGGGCTCCATGACGATCTTAGGAATTTCGGTCTGAACAGATTAGCTCCTATAAAAAAAATTCTGTAAGACCAGCCCCCGAAAAATTTAGTATTTTGCGCGAGTAATATTTGCGCCCCTGACCCACTTCCAGTCACCACAGCACACTGAAATTTTCTATACGTTTTCTTTAGACTGTTCTCTGGAGGGAGAACTAAAGTAAAAAAACGGTGAAAATTTAAAAAAAAACGAAGCGATCCCTTTGATGTAGGTTTTAAAATGTTAATCAGAAATGTCTGTAGGTTACATTAGTAAGACCTACTTTCAGTGTACAATGAGTGTCCCGAGTATTGTGACGTGCCTCTACTATGTTCCTGAAACTTGAAATATTTTGAAAAGATAACAACTTTATTTTTCTATACTAAACAAAGAATGCGAAAAATAATAATTTTTCCCTCCAGGACCAACTCCACGGATTCCCGTTCTTACGGTCCAGTCCCGTATGGTCTTATCGAGGGGAGAGCAATAGCAAAAATATGGCCTCCTAGTGAGATGTGTTTGTTGCGACCGACTTTGCACCCACCATAATGCCATGCATAACACCCACCATAATGCCATACATAACACTCACCATAATGCCATACATAACACTCACCATAATGCCATACATAACACTCACCATAATGCCATGCATAACACCCACCATAATGCCATGCATAACACCCACCATAATGCCATGCATAACACCCACCATAATGCCATACATAACACCCACCATAATGCCATACATAACACTCACCATAATGCCATGCATAACACTCACCATAATGCCATGCATAACACCCACCATAATGCCATGCATAACACCCACCATAATGCCATGCATAACACCCACCATAATGCCATACATAACACCCACCATAATGCCATACATAACACCCACCATAATGCCATACATAACACCCACCATAATGCCATACATAACACCCACCATAATGCCATACATAACACCCACCATAATGCCATACATAACACCCACCATAATGCCATACATAACACCCACCATAATGCCATACATAACACCCACCATAATGCCATACATAACACCCACCATAATGCCATACATAACGCCCACCATAACGCCATACATAAATCTCTAATTACCAAATTAAATGGATATTAAAAATACATTAATTTATAAGCTTATCAAGTTGTGTAAAATATGTTTGTTATGAATTAAATATTTTCTACTAATTTGTTGATGTATTTTCCTTATATTTAAATATATGCTGACAGTACAATAATATGAATAATGTTCCACTTAGATAGTCATTGGACTAGTAGGGGAAAATACGAATTATCGGACGATTCCACATCTTCGATCTTATAAAGTTATAGGGTAACTACTCAATTACCGGTAACTCACAGTTACCGTACAAGGGGGGGAAGTCATTAGACAATCTGAATGTTGAATATTTAACCTATCATGACGTAACACCCACTGTACGGTAACTGTAAGCAGTCGGTAATTGAGTAGTTACCCTGTATAATTTAGAACAATATTTCAAGTATCCAACTCACATTTGAAATATTATGTAAAAAAAACAATAATGGCTTAATGCGATAAAGGAATATAAACATTTCAAAATATTAAATAAAAAATGTAAAGTACAGCTCCTAATATTTGATTTTTTATTAAGAAATTTCCTAGTAATAAAAACTTCTATACGGCAACACTTTATTATTCTTGTGATTATAACCAGTCACTTAAACGGAGTATGAAAAAGGTTTGCTTTGCGATTTATAGTTAAAATGTATTACAGTCTGTTGCTTTGACGTTACCACAAGTGCATGAATTTATGATTAAAACCTCTCACTCACTTGATTGATATCAATCATATGTTAGTATTGATTACCTAGTTTGCACTAGGTTCATTGAACTATACACAGAGTATTGTCATAGTAACATTCCAAACTCATTGGGTGTCGAATCTATAATGAGTATTTCAATTATTGAGCATAAGTACAAATGTTCGCGCCATTTATATATGCACATCTCGAGAATGTGCTGCGCATTTTTCACCCCCTACTGCCGAGAATGTGTGTTAATACCTTCATCTTATTTGTAATGAAATCGAATAATAGAATATGTGTAAAGGGGGCCTGCCGCCTCCGCAACCCCCCTGCCAGGTCATTAAACAATCATGAAGCGTGCAGTACAACAAACCAGCCGATACAACAAACTACATAACGGCCATTTATATTGAGATTTTCATAATAATCCTCATTTATGTACCTTTGAAGAAAACTTTGAAAAGCTCAACAAAGATGACAATAAATAGATTTTAATTACTTTGAAACTGTCAATATACAGGGTGGGGCGTAAGTTTGGAAGCAAATGAAAGTGCATATTATAATCCAACGAAAAATATATTTAATAATTTACAGTTATATATTATTACATAAGGGTTTTAAGAATTCAAAAATCATAAATTTATTCAAAATGTCCCCCCTTGTTTTTAATAACAGCCTCAAATCTCCTCCGAACTCCTCCTACTGCGGCACGCAACTGTTCTTGTGAAATTTCCTTCCAAGATCTCCGGAGCGAACGCTTTAAATCATCCACACTGCGATGGAATTTACCACAGGCCTTTGATTCAAGAATGGACCATACCGAAAAGTCCATAGGATTAACATCTGGGGAGCAGGGAGGCCACATTTCTTTGGACCAAAACCGTGGAAGATGGTCATGGCACCAGTTTTGAGTGACATTTGCAGTATGTGAAGTCGCACCGTCTTGCTGAAATGTCCATAGAGTGTCATTACCGAAGTGATCCTTAGCTGACTCCAACAATGGCGTCAAAATATTCTCAATATAACATTTAGCATTGATTTTGGCGCCTTGTTCCACAAAAATTAAAGGAGATCTCCAAGTTTCTGAAACGGCGGCCCAGACCATTACTGAAGCAGGTTTCATGGTTCTGTGGACAGTTTTTTGGTTGTATGAGATGTCTTTTGCACTTTTACCAATTATTCTGCCATTCCTTCGGTTGTGAGCCATTTCCACTGTGAAAATTTTTTCGTCAGACCAAACAATTTCACCAGCCGTGTCAGACTTCAATTCTCTCAGAAGTGCTTTGCTTCTCTCCAATCTCTTTTTCATTACAGCTTCCGACAGAGTCTGTCTCTTTTGGAGGGTGAAAGAGGACATCTTTAGGTCTTCTTTGACAACTCTTCTCATTGTTCTGGGACTCACATTAGCTGTTTTGGCTAACAATCGTATTGACCTTTTCGGGTTCCTCCTGATCTTCTCTCGGGCACATTTTATCAGTTGTTTGGTGCGTTGTGAGCGTGGTCTACCACTTCTTGGACGATCAGTCAAGTCTCCTCTCTCATTAAAACGCTTCACACACTTCCAAACAGTCGATCTCGCTATTGAGAGAGTCTTTGAAATGACGGAATCTGACTTCCTGGCACGGTGTAGAGCAATAATGGCTTCTCTTTTGTCTGACATTTTTGAATTGACTAAATTTTTGTAAAAAATAACACTGCCACGTCATAATGTAGTGTCTCTACTATAGTTCAAACCCTATCACCTACTTAGAAACTTATTTTTAAGAATTATATTAATGTTTGAAAAATTGCTTCCAAACTTACGCCCCACTCTGTATAAGGCTCATATGTAGTTTGTTATATCCGCTAGATATAACAAATAGAATGAAGGTATTAACGCACTCTCAAAATAAGGCGCATTCTCGAGATTGTGCAAATCGGCAAATTTTGCGGAACATATGCACTGTGTATCGTAAATGATAACATTCATAGAAAATAAATAGTTTACTATGATAACATTCATAGAAAATAAATAGTTTACTATGATAACATTACATCATACTGACATATAGTCTCATCTCTAGATTAATTTCAAGTTGGTGAAAAAAATTAATTTCAATCAAAAATTTAATTCGGTAAGATAGAAAAAAAATTGTATACAAAATTAAAAAAATCAATATTTAGTACTACAATCTTAATTTCGTATAGATCTTTTTAAGCTTAGTACAAAAATTTAAATTTCATTTCTAATTCGAGAAAAAGGTTCAACTTGTTTTTTTTTATTACTATTAATTACTATTACTATTAATTACTATTACTATTAATTACTATTACCGTACTTAAATAATAGTTCATTCTTTAGATAGTACAACTCCCTTATTGTTAATCAGCTGATATCCATTATCTTTTTAGGGTCAAGTTCGTGCATCGCATGAATTCATGCGTGTATTCATACATGAATAATCTATTGAATTAATGTGATGATGAATTATAAATCTATGTACATATGATTACGAATCACCATTATCTACATCATAAAAATTAAATAATTTTTATAGTAGAATATCAATAATAACCCTTCATTATGGTTATTATACTAAAAACAAAACACTTTAATGTTTATACGTTTTTCCTGAATGATAAGTTACGAGTCATCGGACGGTTCCACATTTTCGTACACGTAAAAAAAATAAAATAAATACAACAAGTTAAGTGATGATTCTTTTCTCATGTGTCCGAAAATGTGGAACCGTCCGATTACTAAGAACGTACCCTAATAACAAATTTGAAAGAGCCCCCCCCCCCCCCCCTGGCAGTTTGACCTCTAAACATGTTTCTGGTTCAATACCCGTCAGTCAGTCACCAGTGCAGTGTGAAGCTGACAGGGAGGAGGTGCTGACAGTCTGTCACTCCTTTGAACTGCCAGGAGTTGCTGTCAGGGAAAGTAACTTAGGAGGAAAATTCAAATTCAATTTGACCTTTAAATAAATAAACTATTAACCAGAAAGTATTAGAAAATTAATATAAACTTCAACTATAGATGTAAACAACATTATAACTATAATATTAAACAGGAAATTCTTTAAAAATCATTACTTGAACTACAATATAACTATAAATGTTATAAACTTTAATATAACTTTAATTAATAAATATACATTAAGAGGAAAATCGAATTTTCTTGGAATAATAGGAATTTAAAAAATAAATTATACTCTAACCTTTGAGAAATAATAAAATGTTTTTTTTTTTTTGGTTAAATCAGTATAAGTTAACATATAATATAAAAAAACTAAAACTTGAAACTACAAAATAACTAAAAACTGAAGCTATAGAGCAACTATAAACATAATAATAGTAAGATTATAAAATAACTATAAAATTATACTATACATTAATTTCAAACTTAAACTCTTAATTAACACTAAATTTTAATTGAAAATTAAAAACTTACAAACCCTTAATAAAATTTCATATTAGTAAGAAAAATTTTTGTTGTAAAAAAATCTATATCATTTTTAAAATGTTTCAAATTTTATATTAATTAGGATTTGAAAAAAAATTAAACTACAAAATCATGTACGTATTATAATTATTATGAGCAAAAATGTCATTTAATATTTGAAGAAATTTTTAATAAAAAACAATCATATGAAAAAGATTATAGCTATTCTAAGTATTTGAAGTTCTAATTTTCCATAGAATGCACTTAAATACCATACAGTTTAGTCAGACAGAGTTAATCGACTTTTCTTGGAATATTCCCTTTGTATTACCGTTTCCAGAGCGACAGCATGAATGAAATCATAGGCGTACAAAGACCAGTGAACTGCAACCTGTTAACAGCAACAGTACAAAAAGTGTTCCAGTTTGCGGGGGCGGTTTGGGCCCGCCAGTGTGTTTTGGTCTTGAAATCTTTGTCAACTTATTGCTAGTTGAAATATTTATTATCTGAATATAGCAGTGATCTTATAAATAAAGTATCATAATTTTCGAATATTAATTATCATGGGAAATTTTTATTGACATGTTTGACGATAAATATATGTATTGGTATAACTTGTATAAATGACACACGCGTATTTGACTAATCTGCAATATCGGCCGATTTCGTAGCGCAATATATTGATCAATCGTTAGCGCAGCCATCGATCGATACTACAATCATCGATCGATTGCTGCGGGTTCGAATGACATGAATACTTTTTAGTTCATGCATCTAATTGGTACATTTAATAGGTAGCAACAATCGATTGTTGAGTGTTCGAATGATATGGAATCTTTAAAGGTCCCCTCCATGCAATTTTATTTATTGCTTAATCAATGAGGCTAATGTTTCTTATCATTTTACTGAAACCCGCATCAAATTTGATAGCTTATTTTTAATAATATATTCTGTTAAAGATTTTATAATCCAAACTCTACACTACCTATTTTACTTCCGACTTGCTAATTTTCAGTCTGAAGAAAAAGAATGTACACCATTTGTTTTGAATGTTAACTATGTATTAGTTATAATAAATCCATTTAATATTCGTGTAAAGGTATAAAATTGGGTAAACTTATTATAGAAACGTTTATAAACATTAGTCTTTAGGAAACAACTAATATCTTAAGGCATTCTAAAACTGTCTTTGGTTTTCCTGTAGCTTGAAAACTCATTGTTTTCTCGTCCTTTTTTAGTTGGAAAATACAATTTAAAATTCATTTTTTACAAATTTCAAAAGACGATAAGTGTATGAGTGTATATGCTAAAATGAAAACAAAGACAGTTTTGGAATCCTCGGAACATTTCTAACAAATCTGAACAGGGTTTTCTTTAATTTCTCTCTCGTTCTCTTTTTATTGCAGTTCAAAATCGAAAAATTTGTATTTTTTTTTAAATTTAGTTAAGTCATCAAAAAATGATAATAAAAAAAAACAGGAAGGAAAATTAAAAAAGCTCTCTTTACCTTTTTTAGAAATGTTCTACGGATTCCAAAACTGTCTTTGTTTTTATTCTAGCATATACACTCATACACTTCTCGTTTTTTGAAATTTGTGAAAAAAAATTGAAAATTGAAAACCTACATTTTTTTCGAAAACTAAAGCCAAACTCAAAAAAGTTACGTGAATAAAATGTGTTTTTTTTTTCGAAGTTACATATACTTAACAAATTTCAGAACGATCGGTTCAAAAATAAAAAAATAAAATTCAAAAGTGGGTTGACCCCCTTAAAGGAAGGTCGAAAATGGTTCTAGGTAAATTACTCGAAAACAATTGCTCGAAAGACAATTGCTCAAAAACAATTGCTCGAACGAACAATTTATCGAATGAACAATTACTCGAATGACAATTGCGCGAATGAAAGAATTGTTCATTATTCATATTAATAAAAGCCAGTAAATCATGAAGTTGGATCACTTCAATTAGCTACACCTAACCAGTAACCACCCTAGTTTCTAATTAGTGATTTTCGTATTTTTCATCTCTATTTCCTTTCGATCTTAATACTGTTTTTAAATTTTAATCTTCCTGGCTTTCCTATTTTATTGAACAGGAATGATACAGTAATTTTGGGTTCTACAATTTTTTTTTGTCAGTCAATACCTTCATTGAGTTCCGAAGAGATGTTCTTGGGGCTAGGTTAGGGTTGTTATGTTTAAGAAATTCGGCTATTGGAAGGGGTTGTTCCCGACACTTTTAGCATGAAATCTGGTAATTGTGCTACTTGTTCAATTACATTTTCCCTTCTCGGTAGTCATTATCTGGTTGACTTTTTCTCTTCTTGTACTTTAATCGATTTATAATTCGAAATTTAATTATTTAACCAACTGTTGATTAGATAATATTGTTTGAAGTCAGTTCATCATGAAGTGAAATCTTTTAAAAAAAACTGCTTCACCTAATCGTCCTTTTTTTCTTATTAGTAATTAATAATAACTCTATTTCAAATATTTTATATAATCTGAACAATTTCATTCGAGCAATTATACATTCGAGCAATTGTTTTTCGAGCAATTGTTTTTCGAGCAATTGTTTTCGAGCAATTGTCTTCCGAGCAATTGTTTTCGAGCAATTTACCGGCTACCGTCGAAAACACATTGTTGTTTATAAAATTCAAATTTGAAATCAAAACAAAGAATGTGCAATCTTTTTTTCAGAGTCAGGTTAGTGATTCGTACAATTGTTGCACACAGAGTACTAAAAAGCTTTAAAAGCTAATAATAAAATATATACTGAGCCGAATTGTATGCGGTTTGCAGAATAATGATTATAGACTTAAGTTCTATAATATTATGTAATAAACTAATTTTTTCGGGAACCTGGAGAGGACCTTTAATGTTATCACTCACACATAAACAAAATACTTCTTTATCATTATAATGCGCTGCAATTGATTGATGGCTGCACTAACTATTGATCAATAGATCGCGCAACAAAATCGGTCGATATTGCAGATCAGTCAAATACGCGTGACAAATACATTGACGGGTTAACTAACTGACTAACTGAACTGACTGACTACTAACCAACTGAACACTATGTCTATGTTTCCAGGCCTTATATACCAAAGTTCTCACCAGAACCTATCTAACTTGCTTGTTACATTCTGGGTGGCCTAACTGGTATCCGGGTTTTTTTTCCGAAAACGAATTTTCCGAAACCAAATTCTTCGAAAACTAATTCGCCGAAGTGAAGATTCGCCGAAAGACAAATTCACCGAAAGACTTATTTAAAACAGGATGTAAAATTACACAATAGTTATACAGAAAAGAAACGAAACAACGAAATCATAACCCTTAGTTACACCAAATGATCCTTTAATTATTCTATCTCTTCGTTAATCAATTGTGTTTATTTTTGTACCACTAAATTATTATTCTTTGTCTTTTCTTATTTTAAAGACGTTCAAGCTTTATTCAGTCAGAATCAGTCAGTCAGCTACCCAGATAAAATTTAAGAGAATGTCTTCGATGATTTAAGAGCGTTTATGGCAGAGAGAATAAAACGTGGACGAAACACCGATAAATTGCCGATAAAATCTCATCGGCGATTGACTATAGAGGATTATCGAATGATCTTCAACGAATCATGGCTGATTCTACTTCCTCGAATTAAAGAGGAGATTTTATCGATGAATCTTCGGCGAGTTATGGAAGACTCTTCTTCCCTGAATTGCAGCAGGCAGCTCATAGATGTATCTTCGGTGAGTTATAGAAGACTCATCTTCCCCGAATTACAGCAAGCAACCTGTAGATGTATCTTTGGTGAGTTTTATAAGACTCATCTTCCCTGAATTGCAGCAGGCAGCTCATAGATGTATCTTCGGCGAGTTATGGAAGACTCATCGTCCCCGAATTTCAGCAGGCATGACTTCGATGATCATCGACGCGTTACTCATGGTCCCCTAATTATTGCAGGAATGAATTATAGCAAATACGTCTTCTATGAGGATCGCTGAGTTACGACAGACTCATATTTATTCATAAGTACTTTAAAAACAAGCGGGTTATCATATTGAATAAATATCAACCAAATTCTACTTCTTCCATGTCCAAGATGGCTCAGAGGATATGTCGCTGACTTCAATTCTCCATGATACTACAGTTGTTGGTTCGAGTCCCCCGGGTACACCACTTCATTTCTTTCTATTAATAAGTATATAAAAATATGTAACATTAAACTAATCGATATAAAGCCAAATACCATTCAAATGATAATTTTGCGTTTTATTTAACCCTATAAATATATATATATATATTCATGCATTAGAAAACTACCATGAATCGATCTAAATGCAGGGAAGATTATAGATAGTCGCTATGTATAAATCATGTTTGAATCGTCAATAATATTGAGTTGATTATGTGAATTGTTTTCGTATGAATCTTCCATTGAACGTCTACAAATCGAAATTGAATCATCGTTGATTTAAAGACGGTTACAGTCGGTTATGCATGTGCTTCTTCGATGAATCGACGATCATTCTGCCTTATTTTATACGAAAAATCTTGGATAAAACGGACACTTCTTCGAATATTTATCGATGATTCATCGTCAATACGCCGATTCATGTTTAGGTACTCTTCCAAAAATCGGTTATAAATTGGCCTAAAAAATCAACTGGGTATGGGAACATGTTTCATTTCTTTCATTTGAGCGTTTGATTGTTTTTAGACTTTTTGTTTCTAGCGTGTTTATTCATTTTTGTGAATATTCCATGTTTACTGCATATATTTTATTCAGTTGTTAATAGTATACAATACAGAAGGTGTTTTGTGGCTGACATTTAATATTTATTCCATTTATTGCGTTTAAAATGTAAAATTGTTAGTAATAAATAATATAACAATTAGATATGTTTATATCTTCTCAATATACCTCTAGCTTTAACGATAGTGTCACTTGCATGAATAAATTTATTTCAGGTAAAAAATTTGATTTCTATCAACCCTTTCTTACTAATGCCATATACATATTAATATTTAATATGTACAGTTAGATATATGAATTAGCAAAATGATACCGAATTAGCGGAATACAAATTTATATAGCTATAGTAATGTCAAACTCATATAAGAAATGAGTTTTTATGTGCATAAGATATAATGATGAGAACTACAAAGTCCAACAGAATGTTATTTTCAAATACATTAAATTTGATTTTCGACAAATTCGTCTTTCGGAAAATTGGTCCTTCAGCAAATCCGTATTTCGGCAAATCGGTTTTCGGCCAATTTGGGATTCGGATAAAACGTATTCGGAAAATCCGTTTCGGCAAATTAGTTCTCGGCAAATTTGGTTTCGGCCAATTAGTTTTCGGAAAATCAGCCTAGACCTGGCCTAACTAATTCTCACAGGGACCACTAACCACAACAATTCTAAGTCCTTACCTTACTAATTTACTCTGTACTTTTAACATAGAAAAAGGTTCATTTATTATCATTAGAATCTCTAAGCTCTATAAAAGGTGACATTTAATAAAACGAAGACCACTATGTCTCTTCAACTAAATCTTGGACCAAACCAAAAAAATTCAACGGGCGGACAATACAGTAACAGATCCTATCAGAAAAATTCAACGGACAGCCAAAATAGTTACAGATCCTACCAGAAAAATTCAACAGGCAGCCAAAACAGTAACAGATCCTATCAGAAAAATTCAACAGGCAGCCAAAACAGTAACAGATCCTATCAGAAAAATTCAACAGGCAGCCAAAACAGCAACAGATCATTCCAGAAAAACTCAAATTCCCACAAAAACAGTAATGCTGGTCGAAAAAGTTGGACATCTCATAACCAAGAACTGCAGAATAACCTGCCAAACTCCATGAACCACGGGGAGGAAGATGGTGATTATGTTACTATAGATCTGGAGGACCAGGAGGAACCTCCACCTATGCAGATTCCCTCCAATCAGTATGGTGGGAGGATACTTAGTAGCTCCTCTAGAAGAGTCAGCATTAGAAGAGGTGGAGGACCTGTTCATAACGGCTTGGGTGCTGAAGATGAACTGGAGAAATGGACGCAAGGAATGGGAGTGAAAGGAGGTAAGATATGAATTAATAAAAAATATCTTATTCAAATAGAAGCATATTTTATCATTGTTTTAGATAAACTTAAATAATAACTCAAATACTATCTAAATTATCACAAAAGGTCATCTAACTTCGAATCAGAAGGAAATTACTAATGGTGTGCCGCAAGAGTGCATATTAGGTTCACTTCTTTTCAATATTTACAATAATTATGAGGTTGTATTTTTTAAATATCTATACCTATAAGAGTTCTTTCATCTGAAATAACATGATTATTTGATGAGCTGAATTACTCAAAGCTAAGTAGATTATATAAATGTAAGATAGTGTCTTCCATTGGAAGCTTCTTATAGATGTTTCATACATCTATTATACATTTTGAATTAAATTTAACATGTAATATTTTCCGCACTCAACCAGTAATAGTCGTAAATACCTAATCATTGCCAGTTAAAACAAACATGGCCGCTAACTTTCAGTCCCTCCACGTGATGGTACCACTTCTTTTAATTTTATAAAAGCGTTTCTAAGAATCACAGATATTACTATTACTGAATTAAATGCTCTTAATCGAATTAATATCAATTTGGTGAAAGTTTAATTTAACATTTATTCTTTAATATGGGCATTACAATAAATCAAAATTTAAACATTTAATTCGTAGAATGTCATAGTTTCAGAAACAATTTTGTTAATAATGTATGGATATACAATTAAATTGTTTTAAATTTATGATAAATTACGGTTATATTTTTTGGCGAATCATTTGTCATCAAAGATAAATGACCTTTTTATCATTGATTGATTATATCAATCGATTAAAAGCTGACACTCGTAATTTTCTGACTGTGAGCCACCATATCAAATGAGTTAAATCTATTTCTTAAGTGGTACGACGAGCACTCGCCTCACGTTAGCGAGCTCGAGCGTTCGCACGTCCCGCACTGACTCTGGGATATAATCATAAAGTGGACCAACAATTGGGTCCTGACAATTAGGCCTGCCGACAATTGGGCCCAAATGACTTGGGGCTCAATTGTCCTGAGCCCAATTATCTTTGGTCCAATTATTTGCTGGATCAATTGTTGGGGCCCAACAGTCGGTGCTCCAAATTATATATACCTTGTGTGAACGAGTCGTTACTGGCCAATCCGGAGTCACCTGGCCGGGATAGGTTAAAGTCTAGATTTAGTACTTGGTGGCTTGAGTGCTGTCTCTTCGGAACATCCCGTGCATATTCAATCTTTTACCCTCATTGGTCTGACAAAATTAAAGAGGATTCTTTACCCAAAAATATTTAGGAAACCAGCGGGTCGAATTATACGATTTTTGTCAGTTAATAGCTTTTATCATATAAATGTACTGGACAAAACTTTATTTACCCAAGATTGATGGAAATAGTGTTTTTATATTGAATAAATTCGGTTGTTGAGCTTTAACTCCTCAGTCAGTGTTTTAACCTTTAGTCCCTATCTTCCTAGACAAGGTGCTGGGTGTGATTGGTAGTGGTGACTACGGTAGAGCCATGGCGTCCAGACTAGCACAGGGCGGGTACACTGTACTTTTGGGTGCACGGGACCCTAACAACATTCAAACAAAGTGAGTAAAGATATATTTAAGATAAATAGTATGGTATGCTTCGAGTTCTCGAACATTCCAAATTTCCAGTCATATAAGATATGTTCTATAATTTAGCATTTAGACTCATTATTAGCAGGCAATGGTATTTATAGTTTGCGTGTTTTCCTTTTAAGTCCTGTTTTGGATTCTAGGACAGAAAAATCGTGGTAAAAAAATCCCGTATAAAAAACACCCATGTAAAATACCCGCGGTGTAAAAAACCCTCGGTCAAATTTGTTTTACTCTACATTTACTCGAAGTCAAACTACCAAGTACGTATTTTTTTGCAATTACTGTATTCATTAATATTCACTGCTATTAAATTAGTAACCCTGGAACGACCAGCTGACATAAGAGGCCCGGTCCGGTTTGAAATACTGATGCATAATTAGAAAACTATTTGACTTAAGTTGTTGAAACTTTGTGACTTTCTTTGTCTATCACGTATTTATTCATCGTATAATTAATAGTGAAAATATACAAAATTTGTTGTATTTTGTTTTACATCACTTTTAATGAAGTGGGCCTCTGGAGCCCGGATGAAGTACCAACGCTGATGTGTCACATTTTTCATCACACTAGTAACATCACCCATAGGAATATTAGCTATTTTTGGTGTAAATTGACGCCATATATCATATCATTTATAAATTTCGTATTTCACTTCGCCAAGAAACTCGCCATATTTTCTATTTCTTACTAATCTTCCAAATGATAAATGATACAATATGTACAAAACTTGGTATCTACAATACAAAACATTCTATGATGAATTTGTAATATGTTATTATACTAAAACTAGTGTATTTGCCTGTTAAAAATAACGGGTCATCACCAATACCAATTTATTACCCGTTATTTGGTTACTTTTAATTAATTAAATTAAAATTAAATTTTCTGCATAGTTTAATTTATTTTATAGATAAAACACATTTAAAAATGAATAATAACAAAGGAATTTAAATATCAAGTCAATATATTCCCGTGCGTATCATAGTTACATTCTTCATGTTTAATACCCGTAGTGTAAAAGCGGACACTAAATAAATAAACACACGAGGCAAATTATTAATATAGATTAATTATTCCACATTTTGAAATGAATTATTAAGGATTTGAAATAAATAAAGAAATATCAAATCTTGGTATCAACAATACAAGAAATTTATACAAACCTAAAAACATTAAATCAAACCTACTCAAAAATCTACGGATGTAGTTTGAAGAATCTTTTAGATTGTTAAATAAATTGTGTTAAACAAATATACAAATTTGAAAATGGGTTTTGCGCCACCCTGTATAGATTGACTGTAAATAGATATTGTATGAATGTTCTTCACCGTAAGAGTTCATCCCTAGTGGAATATTATTAGTATTGACTGTAAATAGATATTGTATGAATGTTCTTCACCGTAAGAGTTCATCCCTAGTGGAATATTATTTGTATTGACTGTAAATAGATATTGTATGAATGTTCTTCACCGTAAGAGTTCATCCCTGGTGGAATATTATTTGTATTGACTGTAAATAGATATTGTGTGAATGTTCTACACCGTAAGAGTTCATCCATAGTGGAATATTATTTGTATTGACTGTAAATAGATATTGTATGAATGTTCTTCACCGTAAGAGTTCATCCCTAGTGGAATATTATTTGTATTGACTGTAAATAGATATTGTATGAATGTTCTTCACTGTAAGAGTTCATCCCTAGTGGAATATTATTTGTATTGACTGTAAATAGATATTGTATGAATGTTCTTCACCGTAAGAGTTCATCCCTAGTGGAATATTATTTGTATTGACTGTAAATAGATATTGTATGAATGTTCTTCACCGTAAGAGTTCATCCCTGGTGGAATATTATTTGTATTGACTGTAAATAGATATTGTGTGAATGTTCTACACCGTAAGAGTTCATCCATAGTGGAATATTATTAGTATTGACTGTAAATAGATATTGTATGAATGTTCTTCACCGTAAGAGTTCATCCCTAGTGGAATATTATTTGTATTGACTGTAAATAGATATTGTATGAATGTTCTTCACCGTAAGAGTTCATCCCTGGTGGAATATTATTTGTATTGACTGTAAATAGATATTGTGTGAATGTTCTACACCGTAAGAGTTCATCCATAGTGGAATATTATTTGTATTGACTGTAAATAGATATTGTATGAATGTTCTTCACCGTAAGAGTTCATCCCTAGTGGAATATTATTTGTATTGACTGTAAATAGATATTGTATGAATGTTCTTCACTGTAAGAGTTCATCCCTAGTGGAATATTATTTGTATTGACTGTAAATAGATATTGTATGAATGTTCTTCACCGTAAGAGTTCATCCCTAGTGGAATATTATTTGTATTGACTGTAAATAGATATTGTATGAATGTTCTTCACCGTAAGAGTTCATCCCTGGTGGAATATTATTTGTATTGACTGTAAATAGATATTGTGTGAATGTTCTACACCGTAAGAGTTCATCCATAGTGGAATATTATTTGTATTGACTGTAAATAGATATTGTATGAATGTTCTTCACTGTAAGAGTTCATCCCTAGTGGAATATTATTTGTATTGACTGTAAATAGATATTGTATGAATGTTCTTCACCGTAAGAGTTCATCCCTAGTGGAATATTATTTGTATTGACTGTAAATAGATATTGTATGAATGTTCTTCACCGTAAGAGTTCATCCCTAGTGTAATATTATTTGTATTGACTGTAAATAGATATTGTATGAATGTTCTTCACCATAAGAGTTCATCCCTAGTGGAATATTATTTGTATTGACTGTAAATAGATATTGTATGAATGTTCTTCACTGTAAGAGTTCATCCCTAGTGGAATATTATTTGTATTGACTGTAAATAGATATTGTATGAATGTTCTTCACCGTAAGAGTTCATCCCTAGTGAAATATTATTTGTATTGACTGTAAATAGATATTGTATGAATGTTCTTCACCGTAAGAGTTCATTCCTAGTGAAATATTATTTGTATCGACTGTAAATTGATATTGTATGAATGTTCTTCACCGTAAGAGTTCAACCCTAGTGGAATATTATTTGTATTGACTGTAAATAGATATTGTATGAATGTTCTTCACCGTAAGAGTTCATCCCTAGTGGAATATTATTTGTATTGACTGTAAATAGATATTGTATGAATGTTCTTCACTGTAAGAGTTCATCCCTAGTGGAATATTATTTGTATTGACTGTAAATAGATATTGTATGAATGTTCTTCACCGTAAGAGTTCATCCTTAGTGGAATATTATTTGTATTGACTGTAAATAGATATTGTATGAATGTTCTTCATCGTAAGAGTTCATCCCTAGTGTAATATTATTTGTATTGACTGTAAATAGATATTGTATGAATGTTCTTCACCATAAGAGTTCATCCCTAGTGGAATATTATTTGTATTGACTGTAAATAGATATTGTATGAATGTTCTTCACTGTAAGAGTTCATCCCTAGTGGAATATTATTTGTATTGACTGTAAATAGATATTGTATGAATGTTCTTCACCGTAAGAGTTCATCCCTGGTGGAATATTATTTGTATTGACTGTAAATAGATATTGTATGAATGTTCTTCACTGTAAGAGTTCATCCCTAGTGGAATATTATTTGTATTGACTGTAAATAGATATTGTATGAATGTTCTTCACCGTAAGAGTTCATCCCTAGTGGAATATTATTTGTATTGACTGTAAATAGATATTGTATGAATGTTCTTCACCGTAAGAGTTCATCCCTGGTGGAATATTATTTGTATTGACTGTAAATAGATATTGTGTGAATGTTCTACACCGTAAGAGTTCATCCATAGTGGAATATTATTTGTATTGACTGTAAATAGATATTGTATGAATGTTCTTCACCGTAAGAGTTCATCCCTAGTGGAATATTATTTGTATTGACTGTAAATAGATATTGTATGAATGTTCTTCACTGTAAGAGTTCATCCCTAGTGGAATATTATTTGTATTGACTGTAAATAGATATTGTATGAATGTTCTTCACCGTAAGAGTTCATCCCTAGTGGAATATTATTTGTATTGACTGTAAATAGATATTGTATGAATGTTCATCACCGTAAGAGTTCATCCCTGGTGGAATATTATTTGTATTGACTGTAAATAGATATTGTGTGAATGTTCTACACCGTAAGAGTTCATCCATAGTGGAATATTATTTGTATTGACTGTAAATAGATATTGTATGAATGTTCTTCACTGTAAGAGTTCATCCCTAGTGGAATATTATTTGTATTGACTGTAAATAGATATTGTATGAATGTTCTTCACCGTAAGAGTTCATCCCTAGTGGAATATTATTTGTATTGACTGTAAATAGATATTGTATGAATGTTCTTCACCGTAAGAGTTCATCCCTAGTGTAATATTATTTGTATTGACTGTAAATAGATATTGTATGAATGTTCTTCACCATAAGAGTTCATCCCTAGTGGAATATTATTTGTATTGACTGTAAATAGATATTGTATGAATGTTCTTCACTGTAAGAGTTCATCCCTAGTGGAATATTATTTGTATTGACTGTAAATAGATATTGTATGAATGTTCTTCACCGTAAGAGTTCATCCCTAGTGAAATATTATTTGTATTGACTGTAAATAGATATTGTATGAATGTTCTTCACCGTAAGAGTTCATTCCTAGTGAAATATTATTTG